>JASANE010014885.1:0-11259 GCA_030248225.1 Trileptium ribeirensis
ATTGGGCCAAATTTGCTTTAGCTAATTAGTCATTACTCATTAATTAACTATAACTTAGGCTTGCTAGGGTGTTGTTAACATTTTAATACAAAAAGGCTTATTTTTCAATGAATAACTAGTAAAAAGCTATTATTTTGGATTATGTATCTGATGTTTGTTAGCTATGTAATATTCGAAGAAGTTAAAAACATGCTAATTAATTAGTTAATTTGCTAATTACTAATTATATATATATAATCACTAATTAGCTAATATTTTGAAGATTTCAAAACTGTTCAGAAATGAAAAATAAATTGCACACGAGGGGTTTCTATCTCGCTCATCACGAATATGACATTTCTAAACTTGACCTTATATGCAATTAATTAATTAGCTAATTTGTTAATTTTATGAATGGTTTTGTGTGGCGGATTTGACATCAATTTTCTAAAACGTGTACTTATTCTAAATTATTAAATATTTAGTTGAAATATGTGTATACCAGGGAATAACCGGAACCAGCAACCGGAACCGTCCATTTGAACCGGATCCGGAACGGGAGCCTGGCCTTCGAAACCTATATGGTAAAACAGATGAAGGAAGAAATTCAGGTACAGTGGACTTAAAATGTGTTAAAAATAACTTTTACATTAAACTTAATGTATTGTGATGGCATTATTGTCTTTCTGGAACTTTATAGAGACTGAGGAAGCTAAGTAATATTTATTTATCGATCAATATATCAGTTTTTTGAGGCTGGTGCTTCTACTTCAATTCTGTTTACAAAGTTTACAAGCGCACTGGCTCTTGCTTGACGCAATTTATGTTAGCAAAGCATACACAAAGTACTTCTACGTAAGCCATACTCTATTACCGAGTTGGAGCGGTTTAATTCGAACACACCCCGCAGACTTCTGAATGTGCAAAATAGCAGTTACAAGCATTGACCTGGCTTTGATTTTTTTAACAAACTCCTGCAGGTTATTATAAAAAATTCCTATGAAATTATGTGCCCAACTTACGTTCCACACGACAAATTGCTTAGTTAGTCTGTTGCTTGGCTGTATTGGAGCTTGATCATTGTATAATATATATTACATATGTTTGGATCACAGATGAAACAAAAATGTGGAAAATTTCAAACAAAATTTTTAAACCGGAATTCCGGTTCCGGTATGGTTTTTGCCCTTTGCCAGAACCGCAACCGGAACACGATTTTCGCTGGAACCGGAATTCAAGTTACTCCCTGATGTATACAAAAATATGATATAAGATACCAAATATTTAGCCTATTGGTCCGATCACTTTTTGCAATTTCTTAGATAGAGTTGCAGCCGGGTCCGGGTATTCCGGGTATTTTTCGAAGAAAAATCCGGGTCCGGGTATTTACCTCCAACAAATTCCGGGTCCGGGTCCGGGTATTCTTCCAAAGAAAATTCCGGGTCCGGGTCCGGGAATTGTAAAAATACCCGAACCAAAGTTCAACAGTGTTGCTGTTGCCATATATACGCATTGAGCAAGGGCGTTGGATCATGTAAAGCGTTGAAATGAAACAGCATTCGTTTCTTGATATTGCGTTTATACCTGATCGCGTTCGTTAGCGTGTAGCAATAATTGCGTTCTTTTGTGCAAAAAGCTAAGGTCAAAAATAAGGTGGTTAGGGCTGGCAATCGACTCCGAATGTTTTGTACCTAAGTACTATATATACGACGTATAGCACGAGAGTAACAACGCATGGTTTAGAAACCGAGACTGAAAAACCTTGTGACAGTTCGTACGTTGTTAACGCCTTGCAAAGATATGTAAACAAGCGAGTATATTTCTATTTTAGAAGCGAGCCTAGGAATTTCAGTATTCTCGCCTCTAGTAGGTGCGCATCTTCTCCATTGTTTCGATATTATGGCCCTGGCTATTTTACCCCCTTACAATTTTTATTCTCTCGTCAACTTCTGGGTATTCCGGGTATTTTTGTTTCAAAATTCCGGGTCCGGGTATTTGCCTCCAACAAATTCCGGGTCCGGGTCCGGGTATTTCTTTCCAAAAATTCCGGGTCCGGGTCCGGGTATTTCTTTCCAAAAATTCCGGGTCCGGGTATTTCTTTCCAAAAATTTCGGGTCCGGGTATTAATTTTTAACTTTTGCAACTCTATTCTTAGATTTACTAGTATAATCAGAACGTAGTGGAGATTGTGTGTTGCAGAGGTGAAACCTTAAATTCCATTGCATGTGTATGATCGGTCATAACTCGGGAACGACTTAACCGATTTTCATGATCTTGGGCTCATTCGAACCGGCATAGTCGATTTACCGTGACCCGGGAGTTTTTGATTTGGGGTCTGGTTCCGGGGTAGGGGTAAAATGTGGGTTTTTGCCCTATTTTACGCCTTTTTAGTACCTTTCACGGAACCACGGTTATTTTTATTTTAACGTTCGATTTTTTTCTGGATGGTTTTATTTCATAGTAAAATGATAACTGCCGATGCCTCTTTTTTGTTACTTGAGGGTTTTAGGTCATGGCAAAGTCATTGCCGCTGTTGATTTTTGTTCTGCGACCCATGGGTACGGGGGTATGGCGCCCCTGTGGTTCATCGGTCCAAAGTTCCCAATTTTATTGTGACGTCCTGGGAGGCTGATAGCATGGACTTGGGGGCTATCGGGCATGGGAAACTTATTGCCGGTGTTAGTTTTTTCTAAGTTGTGCGTTATTGTATGATACCCACATATAGCATATTGACATATGCTATCGAGAGCTGATTGGCTGTGCATTCAAAAGGCGTAGGTGTACTTATGCTTCACTACGTTCTGCAATCTCGATAGAGTTAGTTAATATTGAGCTATTCGTATAATACTGTGCGTTTTGGGCTAATGTATATTATTTTATATATTATATATATAGGTGCACCGCCAATTTAATCAGTGTTCTGGTATATATCTGATTTATGACAGCTGTATAACAGGGCAGGTATATGTCAGTCGCAGGGAATAACCGGAACCGAAATTTACCGGAACCGTCCATTTGAACCGGAACCTGGTCTTCGAAACCTATATATATTGTAAAACAGATGCAGGAAGAAATACAGATTTAAAATGTGTTAAAAATAGTTTTACATTAAACTTAATGTATTGTGATGGCATTATTGCCCTTCTGGAACTTTAAAGAGACTGAGGAAGCTAAATAATATTTATTTATCGATCAATATGTCAGTTTTTTGAGGCTGGTGCGTCTACTTCAATTCTATTTACAAAGTTTACAAGTGCACTGGCTCGTGCTTGACGCAATTTATGTTAGCAAAGCGTACACAAAGTACTACGTAATCCATACTCTATTACCGAGTTGGAGCGGTTTAATTCGAACATACCCCGCAGACTTCTGAATGTGCAAAATAGCAGTTACAAGCATTGACCTGGCTTTGATTTTTTTAACAAACTCCTGCAGGTTATTATAAAAAATTCTTATGAAATTATGTGCCCAACTTACGTTCCACACGATAAATTGCTTAGTTAATCTTTTGCTTTGTTGTATTGGACCTTGATCATTGTATAATGTATATTACATATGTTTGGATCACAGATGAAGCAAAAAATGTGGAAAATTTCAAGCAAAATTTTTAAACCGGAATTCTGGCTCCGGTATGGTTTTTGCCCTTTGCCGGAACCGCAACCGGAACACGATTTTCACCGAAACCGGAATTCCGGTTACTCCCTGGTCAGTCGGTAGAGCGATTTTGTGTGGATCCAAAGGCAAGAGGTCCCCAAATCGAATGCCGTCCAGGCCAACTTTTCAGTTGGCTCATTTTCACATTGTTTCGTTATCTATCACCTATCACTGGGCCCAGACGAAAAAAGGATTAACTAACGCTAAGGTCGTCCAAGATTGTCGGCCTATACAGCCAACCAAGAATCAACAACCTATGTCCTTCAACATTCGTGGGTTATCTTTACGTTAAACACTTAGACGAAGCGCATGCCGTAAGTTTGGAACAAAATTTGCGACTGGCGTATTTTCTCTTGTGGTATTCATAATTCAAATTTGATACGGCCCGTTGTTTCACGCGGTAGTTCAATCGAAAGCCTGGAATCTATTTGTGCCTAGACACTACAGGAGGGGCCCTATGATATTTGGGTTCCGTTCAGGATTTTGTTGGTTCTCCAAGTAATATTGGGCTTCTACATATCAACTTCCATCACACTGGAGCTGTTTTAAGATATCAACAATGATCGTCCTAACAATGAACGGTGATAGTGTTGCTTTCATTTAGAATATTCATGACAACATATGAGGAATGGAGCGCCGCTTACAGAAATCCACACTTTCAGTTGGTAAATATTCAGTAAAAAACATATTTATACATACTGGAAAAGTAAGAAGATAGGATAAAATTAAAAAGCCCATCCAGTAAGTTATTCTGGGGCCACGGTTTCACACATCTAATCACGGGAAATTCGCATTTCATTATGGGCTGGAGCTGGCCGGTCTCAGTGCAAAAATCACATGAATTATTTCGACGGTGTGGAGAAGTCATTGTGTGGCTTTAGTGGACACGAAAACTAGTCTCACGCTTACCGCGTACAATTGGCCGAAGTGGCTTGGGTCGGTTGGGCAGTATATCAATAAACGATGCATATACTTCCACTAAATGAGATTGAGCTTTTCCACAATTCTATCTTTTGGTTCAGAGTTTCAGATTAATAAAGTCTAATTGATAGTAAATGAGGTTACCCTGTCCTGGTGATACTATGTTAAATTCTTTCCATCACATCAATGATTTTCGGTAAATAACGTGTTCTTACATTTGTAGTGTATTTTGAGATAGGTTTACTCAGTATTGATGCAACTTCACGATCACGTCAAGCTTTTGCTCACCTAGTTTATCCGATCTGAAATTTTTCGATTTGATCGGGTCCGGACAAAGTCAAAAATCTTTTTTAGCTACAAAACAATTTTTTGTACAACAGTGTGTTTTCATCACCGAGTCTTATTTTTAGAGGCATTTTTGACTTAAATCACAGGGCAATGTTATTGTGTCTTATGTTAAGGCATTTATACTCACCTTTGAGTTCCAAATTTAATTTGGGGAAATTTTTCAGTAAATTAACAGTTCTTGTCGTAGCAATTTCAGCGTTCTGGAATGGTCCGGGCCCATAAATTTTAAAGCCAGACCGGATCCAGTCCTAACCGGTCCGCGAAAATCACTATATATTGCCCAGTTATTTTTTAATTATATATATTTTTAGAATAGTTTCAGTTGCTACGTTATAGTCAATAATCCTCATTTTAAATGCTATTGTAATGGCAGTAAGACCGCGTCCCGCATTTCGAAACCCATCACTATACGGACCATTTGGTGGCTATAACAATACGTCAGCGATGAATTATAATTCGTATTATGGCTACGGTGGTGGATACGCAGGGATGCAAATGCCTGCTGTTGGGATTGGTGTAAAAGCTAAGACACACACAAGTTCAAATGATCCGAAAGCAGTCAAAGCTCGTGTGTTTGTTGGAAACTTAAATACCGCTGTAATAATTTTGCATATATTATTGTTGTTTAAGCCAATTTGTATTTGCCCATGTGTTTGGTTGCTGTATTTTAACAAACGAGTAGGTATTATAGCAGTTAGACTTTTGACATTTTAATATATATAAAATATTAATATACATTTATTACAATGCTTTTTTGGTCTGATAAAACTTATAATTGTGGAGTAACCTATTCTTCCAGTTTTTTTCTGTGTTTTCCGGAACATTCCTTGTCAAACAGCTCCGGAACATTCCTTGTCAAACAGCGCATATTTGGATTACGTACTCGTATTAAAATTACAACGTTATTAGAACATTACTCATTTTAAATGTGTCCAGAACGGCTGCTGATCATAACAATCGTTCCAGATCAAAGTGAGCAGTATTTTCCTTCCCAAAATAGGTTTTGTCCATTATTCTGAAGTTTGTCGCTAGTTCTTTTAAGATAAAGGTTTTCAGTTATTCAAAATTTTGTTTGCGATATGTTGAAGTCGGTACCAAAGATTACAAAACACGATATATACACTTCCAAGATTTCATTTTATATATACGTTAAACGGTTTGCTGCTTAGCGGTTTCGGCTGCATCTTCGGAGTGAGAGTATTTTAATTCGTTATGTGTAGATATATATGTTTTGCAGGTCGCAACTCGGGAGCAGCTTGAAATGATGTACTCCAAATTTGGTCAAATCGACGGCCTTTCGATTCACAAGGGGTATGCTTTTGTCCAGTATATAAATGAAGCACAGGCTAGAAACGCCGTTTCATTTACCGACGGAAGAATTGTTGCAGGACAAGTGTTGGGTTAGTGTTAACATATATTATAATATACATTTTGATGTGTTTGATCTTCAGTCGCTGTCATATCAGGTTTTGCAACTAGTGTATACACCTATGCTAGCATGTAGATAGATTTTAAGCGGTGTCCTCCAATGTAGAATGCTGTTTTTGAATTAACTGAATTTTTATCTGTCAATCCCCATAAGAGTTCTCTCTATTTCCTTGGGGTTGCAACTGACTCCTATTTGCCAGATCGCGCAGGAATACCATATATGTTACGTATATACGTATGATATTTGTTTATATTTTGCAATTTCAATGGCTTTAAAATTGTATAGTTTTAAAAAATTTGTTTTTTAATTTGAATTTGTGACAATCTGAAGAAAATTTTAGCACTTCGTTCAGCATTAAAAGCATTGATGCTGTTAAAATAATGTTGTTTGTCAAATTTATCAGTGTCTTGGTTTTGCAGCGAGAGAAGTGAGCAAGCATTTATTTGTATACGTACTGGTGAATTCTATCGTGTCCGTTCGTACGTGCGGTTTTTTCTAAATATCTCAGGAGCGACTGAAGATATTTCCATAAGTTTTTTAATGTGATAGTTTTAGTCTGGCCCGTTGCTTCATACAAGCTACATTTATGTAACTTATCCATGGGGTATGGCAGAGACGTTTTAAAGCGAGCACCCATTCAATTTTTGTGGCTGACTAAAAATGTGTTTCTGTTATATCTCAACACACAGCCCTCGTATCAAAAAATGTTGGTTATCTTTTATATTCTGCTGGATAAGATCTAAAACGTGACCAGCACCTTTTCAGAGTCGCGGATAAGGAGATAAAGGCAAACAATAGGATCTCAATCAAGGGGCCCCTTTAACTTTTTACATGCTATATTTTTAAGATAACGGTTAATAAGCGTTATAAAGTCAGTGTAAAGGTATTCTGGGTCACTGAAAACAATGGAGCGATTCACCTGAACGTATCCGCGACAGGTTTTCGAGGATGCTAAAAACTGTGGAGTGAATCATTTTAACATGTAGCTGTGACAGATGTACTCTTTTTGGAACGGTACTGTATCCTCTGGAACCTCCCCTACACAAGAACCATGCATTATTTGGTTATTTTCAACGAAATATGATATTTTGTTGCAGCTGTATCGCAAAGGTTTTTGAGGATGTTGAAAACGATGGAGTGATTCATTTGAACATATATATGACCGGTGTACCGTTTTTGGAATGGTCGCTACTGTATCCTCTGACATCCCCCTCCCGTCGTAGAACAATGCATGATTTAGTTATTTTCAACGTAATGTGATATTTTGTTGCATCTGTTAATTCAATGGTTTTCGTGCATGCTTAAAAATTTTTGGATCGATAAAGACATTTTTGAAGGGCACTGTATCTCATGAGCCCCCCCCCGAGCCATCCATTATTCCATGTTTTTAACCAAATATTATAATTCTCGCATTTCTGGTTATAAAGGGTTCCGGCGATGCTGAAACGAATGAGATGATTCATTTGAAATAAACATTTTTGGCATGATACTAGCTCGGATACACCTCTTTGATTTATACATGGTTTTGTGGGATTTAATGTAATGCTGTAACTTGGTAGATTCGTGAATATAAAAATATTCGAGGCTAGCAAAAGTGATTACTTTATTCGTTTTAACGTATCTGTGACTATAAACGTCGCTTGCTTGCAGTGATAACGCTTGCTACGCAATCGTGGGTTGACACATCTTAAAGTAATCATGGGTTGACACATCTTCAAGTATTAGCGTAGGAATTGTTAACATTTGTTGTTTTTAATCTGATCGATCGTTTTGAAGCTTTGCCTTCTGTTTGATTTCTCAAAGTCGAAGAGATATATTGTAGAATTTGTTAAAACAGTTGGATTCCTCTGGAACAGGTTTTTTATTCCGCCAGCATGTATCTGGGTGTTACCGCGGAATTATCCGATATATCCTTGTACGGAATGCTGGAATTTTAGAGTGCTACATGATATCCTATTGCTATGTAGATTAATGGACTGATTCCGCGCAACATGAATCTGTACGTATCGTCTTCATAAAAGATTAAGAATTAACAATAAGTGTACCAGATTTGTATTTTTCGGGCTCCTTGGGAAAACGGGCAAACTTTAAGCGCAATTTAGGGGATATTTAAATGCGGCGAATAAATTTTTACTATATATATGCTAGAATTATAGCCATTTGCAAGCTTTAGCAGACTTTTTCTTAAAATTAGTTGAAGAAATTTTGGTGTATACAGAAAACATGACTGTCCTGAAGTAATCATAGATTTAGTATTATACCTACGAAGGGATTTGAGTATGTTGGTGTTGGCAAGCCTGTTGGATATTGCAATGTGTTTCCGATTCCCACATTGGGTACAAGCCATAATCGGTACCTGATTGGCAGAATTTTGGCTGCAGGTCTAATTTCACGATATCGAAATTTTTTGGCTAAATGATTAACATGTGTTAAAATAATGCCTATAATGTTAAAATTACGGTAATTAATTGGATTTTCAAAATAAATTGAGATAAAGTGAAGTCGGCTATGTTTAAATTCAGAATGTAGTGAGTGAAACGATCGAAGCGAAGAATTCTTCTTAGCCTTGTAGTGGTGAAAATTTGCGTCCGATTTGGTTCTTAGGATGACAGCATACCTTAACTTTGGCTGGGCGAGTTTATTTGGACGATAGTTTATTTGAAGGTGAAATCTCTGTTTGTGCCCTTTAGTTCTAATATCTTCCGCAAGAAAACCGGACTAAGGAAGCTTGGGTGCCCGTGAGACATCATTTATTGTATCTCAACAGAAGTTGTAGATATCTGAGTCAAAATGGTCTGATTTTGTACAGCAAATAATATATGCTCAGTAGGTCTGTAAATAATGTAATGCTACGCTGATGTCTTAGTATGTGGGGTATAGGGCAAAAGATTAGTCGATGTTTTTAAATGGGTTTATGACGCCTGATATATACGAAAAGGCGATATCGTTGTAACAGCTAGAACTGTATGGATATGATTGTTCTTGTTTGTTAAAGAAATTTGTCCTCTATGTCTGCACTTGGTGTTCTTTTATTTTCTTTATTTGCGCTGTAGTGATTGGTCAAAACTGGCTTTTGAATGGGACTAAGAGAATCAGAACACCGGAAAACGGCAATATCTCCGTAACCGCTCGAACTGTAATATTGATTCTCAGTGTAGCTGTGCAGGTCTCTCTAAATTACGTGCAGCAGTCAGAATTCAGCACCTTGGTGATAGGGCAAGCTCCGCGGTACTTGTTCGACCTATATTATAACTACATTAAATAAATATAATTCTTTAATAATAGGTGTAAATTAGAATTTTTGTAGTGTAACCAACTATAAATTTCGTAAACTGACTAAATTTTTGCAATTACACAGCAATTGACACTATCATTAAATTGGCAACTTGTCTGTAGCAATTTTAGATTTTTGCCACAATACTTGTTCGATATAATTAAGTATGTACATTGAAATAAAACTATTTCTCTAATTATTATCGAGTTGAAATTTTTGTAGTGTAACCAACCATTAGTCTAGTAAACCGGTTAAATTTTTACAGTTATCCAATATTTGACACTATCAGAAATAAACCAAATTTAGACATCGTTCGTCGCTGAATGCTTTGCGCATGTCACAATATTGACGCTAAACTTGCTGAATATTTTAGTCATAGCTAGGCTTATTAAAGGATATATTGTTAGGGGTTTACAAATAATATCTTTAACATACTTTTACTACTAGAATGTTTTATCTAATTCGAAATCGATTCTTGTTTTTTGAACAGACAATCCATAGTATTGCGCAATAGACATTAATCTTTAAGAGCTGCGTATGCGATAAATATAATTGCGTTTTATATTTTATAGACAAAAATAATGTTCATTTTTTATTTTCATTTTTTGTACAGATGTAAATATAGCGGACGAACCAAAAGAGCGCAAAGGAGACCATAAACCCGCTTCAAATGCAACTGGAGGTTTTGGGTAATGCACAATACAGTCTCTCAATGCCGTTTTCGTATTTTTGTCGATCGACCGACTTTTGTCGCGGGCGATTCTTATTTTCGACGACACATTTTATTTTTTGTCGAATCCATTTTTGTGCCCGACACTTCAACACTGTTTTTGAACTGATCGTATATTGGTGTTGCAATATTGCCATAACAAGTTTTCTTTTTTTCTTTTCTGGTTTTTTATTTTGCTTAGTATTTGAATGTTGAAATGATGGTCACTAATAAGTGTATAACTGGTCTAATTACATGGACCATAGGATCGTTAAGACATAGTCTTTTCGAGTTTAGCTGTATGTTTGATGTTTAATTTGCTGTATTTGAAGAGACAAGTACCTGAATTTTTTCTTTTAAAATTTATGAGACCTCGTTGCATCTCGCAGAATTAAAAACTCTCTTAATACAGTGAGCAATAACATGTCTATTTTTGGCATCCTTTCAACGTGGGTTGTTTGTTTTGTAAATGGTTGTGACAAAACTGTCGTACATAGTCGATTCGAATAGTTTTCCCAAAAGTTTCTTATAAATTTGATGTACACAGATCGGCTTCCATGTGTTTTGACATTATATATAAATAGTCAGAACGGAAATAATGCTATGATTATTCATTATTAGGAAAAGAATTATGCGTTGTAGCATCGTTCGTTGTTTCATTAGAACATGTTTGCATAAAATGTCACTTTTATTTTATGCAATAATACCGTTTTGCTGCATTTTTTGCGCAGCAAGTGAAATCCTATCGCCGATTCCATTGTTTTCCAATTAAAACTTTTATATATATTTAATGTAATTTCACCTATGTTGATTTTAGCTGCGGGTATACTTATATCAATACATACGTAGTTGTTACCATGAAATTTGTTTTTGAGCATTTTGCATGGATGTCCTTAGGTATACAGCATATGTTAGTCGTTTTTGTTATATTCTTGATGGTCAAAA
>JASANE010014887.1:0-18027 GCA_030248225.1 Trileptium ribeirensis
TAGAGTCAGTTTTTAAAGGGTAATATATGGGTAAGGGATAAGAACGTAAGAGGTGTAATACGAAATTTAGATAATTCTTCTCCCTCGCGGAGATAAATGTAGAAGTCACACCTGTGGGAAGATGCATACTCCCCCAGGGAAGGATAATGAAATTGGTATGATTTCGGGAATTAGGTCAAAACCTATGAAATATTGTCTAGAAAGTAGGGTAAATACAACACAAAACCTGCCCAAAAGTTGACATCCCCCGGACCCGATTCCTCAACGTCCCTGTTGAAAGTATACGATCTGGAGGAACAGGTCAAACTTGTATTTAAAATTTTCATTTTTACACGAAAAGTAATTTGTGCATGTAAAACCTATGTAGTATTACCACATTCATAACAGCAATTATATAAAAATATCAACAAAACGATTATAATATAACGCTAAAATGTCAACAACAAAAGCAACATATTATGGCAGTAACAAATTAATGCTGAGCAAACATACGATACACCGTAAACAGTTAACTAGCATAAATGTTTGGATATAACGTTACATTGGATATCAAATGATACAAAATAATTACACGAATTAATGATACAAAGCTACATGAAATTAAGTGAAAGTAGTTAAGATTTTTGTTTATACCAGTTCCGAAACCTTTTAGTTGAATTGTAGCAATGCTCATAGAGCCATAAAATTTGTAAACAGTTTTATTGGTTGCCAAAGCAGAGAAATTGGTTCTAGAAACCCAGTTATAATTTATAAGTGAAACTTAGTTAAAAACGATATTTTGGTCCAACCGGAAAGTTGTACAAGTTGATATTTGACCAATATTACACCATAACATATTATAATATGGAATGCAAATAACACAACGAATTAAACACAAAATATGATATATCCCTGTAACCAAGCTCAACACAATATTATAGAGGTAGATACTTAACGAAATTTACCATGAGTATATTGCCAATTTTTATAAGTTTTATAACTTTGTGAAAATTGGTAGGTTTAGAAAAATTACAATATAAATTTTCTTGAAAAATTAATTAGTTTAAGTTTGTGTTAAGTTAAAATTCCGTATTATATCAAATGAAAATTCGATTTTTATTCACCCAAAGCGGAACCGGATGTTTAGCTTTAGGCTATTTAAAATAAAGAAAAGACTCAGTAATTTTTATAACAAACAAGATGAAATTTGTTAAAAATTTCGTTTTGAAAGTTTACCTTTATGTAGGTTTAACACCTATAATAAAATGATGTTACAACAAGCATATTCATATTACCACATAATTACTAAATTATATATCCGTTACAATTATATAAAAGAAACATAGGCAACATTACAACAGCTATAAAAATATAATTTTGGTCTATCACAAGTAATGTCCATATTCTTCATTTTTCTTTGGCACATCGTGAAGAAATAAAATGTTAATGGCACATGGTTCATTATCCGTATAAAGCAAATTGTCGATAATTGTCAATGTGGCGAAAGTCAGACCCGGAATATATACACTAATAGTTACAAGTTATTATTGCTATCAAAACTTTATCATTTATTGATGATTGTAGACGCCCCATTCAGCATTAGGCATTTCCGGTAGCGGCTGATCCAGAGAGGGGAATATGCTGAAATCGTTCTGATTTATACGTTGAATCTGCTCGGGTAGATAACTAATTCGTAGAAAATGTAAAGGTGCCAAATACGGTGGAGCACCAAAGCTTGATAAGCAAGATCGATATCCCTCATATTGGCGACACATACGATTGTCCGCACCATCGACTTGTGCTGCAAAGAAGCGATGAAATTGACGTTGATGTTGTTGCCAGAATGGCTCTATTAGCGCACGTCGACGATTAGCAGTATTCAGCCATTGATTTCGCTCCGGATGATTATGCATCACGGGTTCCTTTAGAAGACGAATCTGAATGTCCAGTTCTTCTAATGTGCTACGAACTTTTTCCAAAGCATCCCAGTTGTGGTCCGAATCGTTCATACCAAGCTCGAACTTTTCGTCGTATGCGAGAACCATACACGTTTTTCGGATGTTGCTCTAACGTCGCCATTTGTCGATTCATTTCGCTGACATTGAACAGTAACAAAATTGGAAACGGTGTACGATGCATGATTTTAGTAATGTTCAATGTCCTTTGATAGAAATTGAACCGAATTTGACTCGCGAGTGCTTGCAGAATAACTTGGTAGATTTGATTCGCTCCCGGTCTCGTTAATTTCGTTTGAAAGTATTGAAACGCCGTAAGTCCCACACGTTCAATCACACAGATGTAATCAATGGTTCTGACCGGTTGTTGTAATTCCGCTACTAATTGATAGAAATGTATCCGGAGCTGATTCAGGTATTCCTTCTCCGTCCGTACGAAGGCATTAGGTGTATACATTGGTCGCTACTGCATTAGATGTGGTAGCAGTGGTTGGTGTGGTAGTTCCTCCATGCCAGGTTGTTTCGCATAATCCGATAACCACGTGGCATCCGCAGCTGCAACCTGAACTACATCTGTACCTGAATCTTCTTCAAGGGGAAATTCCCGTATCTCTTCTTCTGGTGACGGACAAGGTGCCGATGTCGAAGGACCGTAGAAACTATATATGCAGCTTTCACAGAAAATTGCGTGCAAAAACCGGGCAGTTTTATCTCTTACAGCCGTCCTTAAGAGACAAAAATCTCTTAAGGCTGGCTGTATAAGATTTTAATTTCATACAGATAGCTATAAGACACTTTCGTCTCTTATAGTCAATAGTAAGATATTTTAATCTCTTACAGACGACTGTAAGATATTTTAGTCCCTTGCAGCCGTCTGTAAGAGATTTTTGTCTTTCGGAGCTGGCCACAAGAGATAAAAGTCTTTAACGACTGGCCATACGAGACAAAAATATCCTAAAGACAGCTATAACAGATTTTAGTTTGTAATGCATTGCTGTTAAAGACAAAAGTCTCTTAAAGCCAACTGTAAGAGACTTCAAAACCTTACGGATAGCTATAAGAGATATTTGTCTCTTATAGCAGGTCATAAGAGACAATAGTTTCTTGCAGCTAGCCGAAAGAGGCAAAAATATGTTACGGCTAATTAGAAGAGATTTATGTCTGTTTTAGCTCATTGTTAGAGATTTGTGTCTGTTTCGGGCATTCGTGCCCCCTCAATGATGCTATTGGTGCCCCCCCAGTTTGATAATAGTGCCCTTTCCCAGTTTAATATTGGTGCACCCTACAGTTTGATATTGTGTCCCTCTCCAGTTTAATATTTGTGTCCCATCCGGTTTGATATTGATGACCCTTCCAGTTTGATATTGGTGCCCAAAGCAAAGCCCAAAACTTGCAACTTATGCGATTGTTTTTGTTTTGTTCACAATTTTGTAGGTTGCTTTGGTAAATTTAAGCTAGGTTGGGCGATATAAATTCCACTCATTTTGGTCGCTTTTTATTTGCTCTTTTTCAGATCAATGGAACCCGTTCGCCGACGATCACCGGACGCTAACTGTCAATAACAATGTTGCTTGACCCCAAACGTCCGAAAGAGCCTGTATTTACTTGCTTCCCTAACTAAAGCATCATATTTCAGAGGATCCTTTTCGATTGACGGAAGTCGGGGGTTTTAGGAAAGAGGTCTAACATAATTTTACTCAATTTGTCAGCAGCGTTTCGTTGTTATGTAATATAACATTTAAGGCAATGTTGCTTGAGCCAAAGCGTCCGAAAGAGCCTGTATTTACTTGCTTCTCTAACTAAGGCTTCATGGTTCAGAGGATCCTTTTCGATTGACGGAAGTCGGGGGTTTTAGGAAAGAGGTCTAACATAATTTTACTCAATTTGTCAGCAGCGTTTCGTTGTTATGTAATATAACATTTAAGGCAATGTTGCTTGAGCCAAAGCGTCCGAAAGAGCCTGTATTTACTTGCTTCCCTAACTAAGCCATCATGGTTCAGAGGATCATTTTCGATTGACGGAAGTCGGGGGTTTTAGGAAAGAGGTCTAACATAATTTTACTCAATTTGTTAGCAGTGTTTCGTTGTTATGTAATATAACATTTAAGCCAATGTTGCTTGAGCCAAAACGTCCGAAAGAGCCTGTATTTACTTGCTTCCCTAACTAAGCCATCATGGCTCATAGGATCCTTTTCGATTGACGGAAGTCGGGGGTTTTAGGAAAGAGGCCTAACATAATTTTACTCTATTTGTCAGCAGAGTTTCGTTGTTATAACATTTAAATATCTTGTTGCAGAAGCTAGAACGTTGTCTTCTGTTTTTGTGGCTCTATTTTGCAGACTTTGGAGACAAGTGCAAATTTTATATCACAAATCGGACAAATTTCGATTTTCAAAATCTCAATTTCGGCGGTTTAGAAACAATAACTTTGTGTAAGCAAATGCTCAGTGCCCCTTCACACATTTATTGGCCTAACCAGTACTCAGTTCCCTTGACATTTATTTCTCAAACTACCCGATTGACAAAAAAACGCTGATTGTATACGCCAAATATAGTTTAACTTTTTTCCGATGAAACCTAAATTTTGTCCCTGGAACCTCGGACCTTGTGCATGTATGGCAACTAAAGTCATCATTGAATTCATGGGATTTCGTGTTTCTTTCTTTGACGCATAGCAGAAACCAATTCCGGTTCTACATTGGAGTCAAATGTGCTGCAAGGATTTCCTGAAGTTCCCGCAAAACTGATTACGGCTTTAAATTTAGTTTTTTTGGGATCCAATAATGCGATGGCTGATTGTATACTCCTAATTCAGTTTAACCTTTTTTCCGATGAAAGCTAAATTTTGTCCCTGGAACCTCGGACCTTGAGAATGTATGGCAAACTAAAGTCATCATTGAATTCATGGGATTTCGTGTTTCTTTCTTTGACGCATAGCAGAAACCAATTCCGGTTCTACATTGGAGTCAAATGTGCTGCAAAGATTTCCTGCAGTTCCCGCAAAACCGATCACGGCTTTAAATTTAGTTTTTTTGGGATCCAATAATTCGATGTTAACTTCTGCAAGATGCAATCGATGACGGTTCTCAGCATACATACGGACGCTCCTGGGTCTCGGGGGGGGGGGGCGGTAGCCAGGTCTTCGGGACGGGGAAGGTTATATATGTAGAGGCACTTGCGGTAAGTCCTTCAGGGGTAGGGAAAACCAATAACGAGTTCATTTACCCTCCCCCCAAAGACATCCATTTTTGCTAATTTTTATCCTACTTTTGTCAATTTCTGCTAAAATTTGCCGGTTAATTTCGGCGCAGGGTGGGGAGAACTTGTAAGAGGTGCGGTGTACCAGGCGGTGGGTACGGTGGCATCCTCGGTGGGGCACAGTAGGGCCTCGGAAGTGAAAATGTAATGATAATTTTAAATACATTGTTTTGGCAATTTCGTGAATGTATGTTGCTGTTACAGAGATAAAATTTGAATCGTTTTATTTCAACTACGTCCAGTCAATGTTTATCTCACTTCTATTAATATATTGTATATATTTTGCAACGCTATATGATGTATATGCACGTTAAATTAATCGCCAAAACAAATATTATTTGACACACCGAAACTATTTAGATACGTTCTTGTTAAACGCGGCTATTGAATATTTATTATCTAAGAAGAAAAAAGAAATGAATTTAGAGGTCGCTTTGTTGATATTGATTATATACGTCTCTGTTTGACTATAACCGTGTACATTTGAGGCAGGGGGATGGAGTCAGCCTTCTGCTTCTAAGTGGTGATAGGTCGGCCGGTGACGGGTGCACCGCCGCCATGAGGTGGGTTGGGGCACCAGCCAGGGAAAAGATCGGGGCTTGGCGCCGATCGGCATGACGTTTTAGCAGGGTAACCCCTACCCTCAATGAGCGTGTGTGATAACAATGATGAAAACATTAATGCTACAACGAGAAGGATCATAAGTAGTTATATGGTTTGACAAACGTGTTTATGAACTCATTATTCGTCGATTGTAATTGTCTCAAACGTGTGCGACGGGCCTTATAAACTCGGCACGATTATGTTGGTCTTTTTATATATCAGCGAATGTGTTCACAGGACTTCGAGACTCCATGCATGTCATTACAGATCGAGATCTTTAATATTTCAGGAATTTTGTGCAGAAGTTGATTGCATTCAGGTAACTGCTTGAAAAGAGCAAAAAAAGTGATTAATTCGTTAAGACATACACTATTAGCAATTTATTAAATCGTGATATAAACAAAACTAAACAAACTGCACAAAGGCTGATAGTAATTAAACTGAATTTGGAGTATACAATCAGCCATCGCTATTAAAAACTAAATTTAAAGCCGTAATCGGTTTCGCATGAACTTCAGGAAATCATTGACCTAAAACCCCCGACTTCCGTCAATCGAAAAGGATCCTCTGAACCATGATGCCTTAGTTAGAGAAGCAAGTAAATACAGGCTCTTTCGGACGCTTTGGCTCAAGCAACATTGCCTTAAATGTTATATTACATAACAACGAAACGCTGCTGACAAATTGAGTAAAATTATGTTAGACCTCTTTCCTAAAACCCCCGACTTCCGTCAATCGAAAAGGATCCTCTGAAATATGATGCTTTAGTTAGGGAAGCAAGTAAATACAGGCTCTTTCGGACGTTTGGGGTCAAGCAACATTGTTATTGACAGTTAGCGTCCGGTGATCGTCGGCGAACGGGTTCCATTGATCTGAAAAAGAGCAAATAAAAAGCGACCAAAATGAGTGGAATTTATATCGCCCAACCTAGCTTAAATTTACCAAAGCAACCTACAAAATTGTGAACAAAACAAAAACAATCGCATAAGTTGCAAGTTTTGGGCTTTGCTTTGGGCACCAATATCAAACTGGAAGGGTCATCAATATCAAACCGGATGGGACACAAATATTAAACTGGAGAGGGACACAATATCAAACTGTAGGGTGCACCAATATTAAACTGGGAAAGGGCACTATTATCAAACAGGAGGGGGCACCAATATCAACATCGAGGGGGGCACGAATGCCCGAAACAGACACAAATCTCTTATGACCAGCTATAAGAGACAAATGTCTCTTATAGCTATCCGTAAGGTTTTGAAGTCTCTTACAGTTGGCTTTAAGAGACTTTTGTCTTTAACAGCAATGCTTTACAAACTAAAATCTGTTATAGCTGTCTGTAAGATATTTTTGTTTCGTATGGCCAGTCGTTAAAGACTTTTATCTCTTATGGCCAGCTCTAAAAGACAAAAATCTCTTACAGACGGCTGCAAGAGACTAAAATATCTTACAGTTGTCTGTAAGAGATTAAAATATCTTACAAATGACTATAAGAGACGAAAGTGCCTTATAGGTATCTGTATGAAACTAAAATCTTATACAGCCAGCCTTAAGAGATTTTTGTCTCTTTCGGACGGCTGTAAGAGATAAAACTGCCCGTTTTTTGCACGCAATTTTCTGTGAAAGCTGCAATACGCGTTGTCGTAATCCTGATCGCGTTGCGGTTCGGGGAAACGTAACCTTTCCAAGTTGAACCTGCAACTGCGGAACTGGTTCCTGCGTAGCGAACGGTTGCGTACCTTGAGAAACTTGTGAACCTTCGCGGATGGTCGTTCGTCGTTCTCGTTTCGCAGTTGGTTGCTGCGTTAAGTCCGCACGCGCAAGAATTCGCTTAGCTCGTTCCACTGGATCGGTCGTTTTGCCGACTATCATCATGTTCGGATGCACCGGCTGTTTGCCTGAAGCTAACGGAGGATCGACAGCACCTTCACCCGAGGTAGAAGTCGAGTCATCCTGAGACTCAGAAGAAGACTGACGTCGCCGCTTAACTTCTCTAGATCGTCTTTGCTTTTCGGCTCCGATAGTAGCCGGAATTTCACCGCACTGTACTATCATATCCGCAGTGACAGGTCGTTTTTGTAGATTAGAAATCTGCGTCGTTTGATCTTGAATCCGCTCTTCCAGCGTTGTGATACGAGCGCGATACTGATATATGCTTTCTTGCATCGTTTCGTTTTGACGTTGCAACCGCGTCGTTTCTTGTTGAGATTGAGTATTTTCTGTTTGTGAATTACGCAAAGCTTGTTCCAATTCCACGTTACGACGCTCATTCACAGCATTGACTTGCTGTAGTTGCACTAACTCCGCTTGTACGCGAATCATTTGTTCTGCATCACTGCGACATATTGTCGGTACTGTTCGAATGGCATTATCAGGCATAGTCCATGTAGTAGGTCTTGTACAATCTGGCATATCCGCTTGGAATCGAAATTTAGCGAAACCTTGTTGTCGACGCAATCGAAAGGTACGACTGATCGGTATATCCACATTGTCCAACTCCGGAGTTCCCGCATGGATTTCCGGATGACCGTCGTCATTTAACATACGTCAGATATCTTGAAAATTCCAACGTCAGATATCTTGATAATCAGATATCAGAATAGATAATTCCAACGCAGCTGAGCATCCGGTGTGACAATCTTGTGCGTTTTCATCCTTCAACCATTGTGGTACTTGAAACGCTTCACTGTCTAGACCGAAGACATTCCAACTGGACTCCCTCAGCAGTGCCAATTCCATGTCCAACTGAGGTTGAGTTCGCACACAGATGACCATCCGTTCCAAACCAAGTCGACGATAAAACAATCGAGCGTACGCAATAATCTCGATTTGACTTTTGGTGCGCTCCTTGATTGTCGCATCCACCAACTCCGACGGTCTAGAATAAGTATACGTCTATGATTATACAAATTACAGTGTCCCGTTGTTCTATATATATATACTTTATAATCCATGACAAAATATAATATTATTCCAAATAAACATTTCAAGTTCAATTTACGTATAACATCGCTAATTTAACATATAAATTTGAAACAGCCACAATTGGCTTTAGTAATGGGGATACCCAATATCACGTATTGGATCGACCGTATTAGAAATTGAGAAGTGATATAAATAGTTGCAAAATTTGCCGGCCCACACAAATTTGATAACTAGTGTTATAGTACGGCTCATACAATTTTGCTCAAATTCAAAATAGATTACACAATGCTCAATTATGTCAACTGCTTCGGCCACAATTATAGCAACTTTGAATCACGAAATTTATTAACCAGAAGTTTACCAAATACCGTTTAGCAAAACTTAAAAAATTGTCAAAACACCTGTTACTAATTAGCATGAAAATTATACCCACAAAGTTGCTACAACTGTGCTCCCACGCTGCATTCAGCACAAAACCATTGTTCTGATGCTGTTGGCAATTTATTAAGCCCTACACAGTCCAAATGAAACCAATGAGGTTCAGAATGAGCCCCATCGCAAGCTACCCATTCATTTAGACGCCGTGGTTTATTTTTACCGGGTACTTTAGGTGCATTAACTTGATGACAAACCCTACAAAGATCTCTAATTTTAGGGTTGGTAGGCATTTTACCCCGTAAATAGCTTAAGTATTGTTCTACATTACCCAGGTATAATTTCACCATATCCTTGTGGACTAGTAAATCCCGACCCCGTGGTTGATTAATTTCCCGAATTTCGAGGTTGTGACCATCCACCCGTTGTACCCTATACAAGGTGCGAAATAAGGGCTCCAACTTTGGATGAAATCCCCGACCACGAGCAGTCTTCTCTAGCAGAAATACTAAGCTGCCCTCAACAATGTCCACTCGATTCGCCGAAACACGTCGATCATATTGTTTACAGTATTGCTCCTGAGTCTGTTGTAATTGGTCTTTACATTCGGTCCATATAACTTGTAGTTCAGTGTACAGATCCTGTACATATTTTTGTACTGAATCCGAATGTACTTGCAGTCGCGGTGGTTCCTCTGCTAGATCCATATCGCGTCCATAATTTATACGATAAGGCGTTTCACCGGTAGCTACGTTTGGTGTAATACGATACGCCATACACACAAGAGGTACATATTCATCCCAACAATCCGGATTCTCATCGGCAATTTTACGTAGGACCCGAATAAGCGTCTGATTCCAGCGTTCGACTAATCCATTGGATTGATGATGATCCGCTACTACAAAATTGAGTTTCACTCCACGAGAACTCAGAGCTTTTGATGTGTCTCCGCCATGAATCCAGCACCGCGATCACCGATGACAGTTTTTGGATGCCCATGTCGACTGGAGACACCTTGAATAAATGTAGCCACGATTGATTTTGCCGTCGTATCTGGTACAGGAAACGCCTCCGGCCATTTCGTCAGATAGTCTATCCATGAAATAATATATTTGTTGCCCTTTTCTGTGGCAGGTAATGGACCGACGATATCTACGCCTAGTGGTATTGACGACAGGCACCCAGAGTTGACCACCCGATTGGACAACTCCTACAGACCTCGCGACCAGTATCATTTAGAAAATGGCCGCGCCATCTTCTGTTGCTTCCATTACAACCTGGGTGCCAGACGGAAAACCTGTGGATCCGTCTGTATTTCCAATACAGATGCCGTTCGTCCGTCGATTTCTTGCCACTTTGCAGTAAATCCACAATTCCGATCCACTTTTTGATAATCGCGAGCCATGAAGTTCCACGTAAATACCTCGACAGGCATTCCTGCCACCACGACATCAGGTCCCGGATAAGCGATTGTTACTTGGTATTGCTCGAAGAATTGATGACCAAGAATAACAGGATATTTTAGCTCCTTCGCTACATAAAATGGATGAAATTCCACCGTAGTCAATCCAATGTTGACAGGTATTTGAACAATCCCGATACATGGTAACTCGCCGCCGTTGATAGCACGTAGGCGCTTTGCACTGTTAATGCATGGCCAGTGACTCAAGGACATTTCATACAGCTCTGCATTAATTAAGCTGACGTCTGCCCCAGTGTCCACAAACGCACGAGCAGTGACATCGCCAAGAACCACGTCAATAAACACTCGTCCCGTTTGTCGTTGGTTCTTCTGTGGCGTCGCGGTAGCAAAAATTTCCGCACTACAGATAGTATCCAATACCAATTCTTGGCTTTCTTCAGAACTAAAAATACCCTCTTCGATACAGCCAAAATCCCAGACAACTTCCTCGTCGGTCGTAGATTCTGTTGGTTCCATATCCAAGCGGTTGTTATTATTCTCGGCATCCATCCATTCCGTAATCTCGGCTACATGAGGAATGGGTCGTTCTGATGACGTTTCCGGTCGACTTCGTTCGCCCGTTAATCCTGCCGACGACGTTGGCAACGAAGGACAGTTTGTTGACATATGACCAAAACCAGTACAAGCAAAGCATCGTCGCCGAGTGTTCACTAGTGGATTGACTCGAAGATTGGTACCAGTACTTAGTAAAGTGCCACCTCCAATACGTTGCTGCCGACGATTTCCATCAGCACCAGTATTATCATTACGTGCGGTATTCCAAGGATTGCGTATCCTCGCAGTATCCGACGCTGCATTGGATTTCGGTGCTGTCTGCAGTTTCATCTGCTCGAAAAATTGCTTCATCATCTGTTGTAGTTCCGCTGTAGATGAATCGCTGACTCCCGTAGCACTATTTCCCATCGTTCCACCAGCAACCGTAGTCGACTGAGTAACAACCCCCGTCGTCGGTGTCTTCGTTGAACGAACTGGAGCCGCAGTGGCTCGTGGTGTCGTGAAATAAAGAGATATCCGAAGCAAGACTCACCGGCCGGTAGCAACAGCAGCTTGAATGGGTGACGAATGAGACGAACCGACCAGCCCGATTGTCATGCACGATGGAATCGCAGAACAACGGCCACCGTCAAATATATCGTGGAGGCGATGTACGATCAGATAACTGTGGGTTGCGAGCAATCTTAGCGGACAGGTATCGTTTGCTGATGATTAACGATGCCGTATGCAATTGGGATCGATGATAGCGGGCCGCCAATGTTGAGTGACGCGACGACTAATGACGACGAGATGTGATCCACTACACCGGCGCCAGTGTATGACGACGAAGAGACGAAAGTAGTCCTGATCGTGCTAAACACGCACGCAATTGTTCGTGATGAAGACGAAATGTTAATTAGATGAAGCGACGTAAGCTGTCCGTACAGTATAGACGAAAACTAGCACAATACAGTCTATTGTGCTATCTATTATGCGTTAATATACGACGATGCTGAAGTGAAATGTGCACGACGAGAAGGGGGCAACCTGCAACCATTATAGTTCTTCTGTTTATCGATGACGATGAAATTGCGCCCCTTTATCGTGCTTGGAAGAAAAAATGATACACCGGAAAGTGACGGATGTTACAAATTATCAGAATATTAATATTAAACACATATTTTAATACACGTGGTACAAACCCACTACGTGTAACCGTTTGCACCACAGCTACTTGTGGATTTTCGTCGTTACTATCTGGTTGTTCGTCGGCCATTTGCAACTCCGCTGCCGAAACATCTTTCATTCTAACCGTTTTACGCAGAATCCCGGGTCGAACATTTCCATCTGTTCCATCCTCACGAAGATGCGTATCACACCGTCGCAGAAAATCATAACGTTCCACTGCAATTCGAGCTGCTTCCTCAACATCGTGCCGATCTCCACATCGCGTTTGAATATCCGCTCCAATCCCATGACGTAAGCCCTTAAGGAACGTGAAGAAACATTCCGAATAATTGTGCTGTTGCTCAATCAGGCTGAATTTTCGTAACCATGTGGCTTGCAATTTTGCTTTGAACGCCATAATAGTTTCACTCCGGCCTTGCACCATACTTGCTTTAAAGTCATTCAACCGATCGCCAAAGGATTTCAAAAGATCATAATGACGAAGAAATCCGCGTACGTAGTCCTCATAATACGCAGGCTCTGGTAGCGTCGATTCAACCGCTCGAAGTACGTATCTAGCTGATTCTCCAGCCATTGCTAGGGTAAATAATGTTACCTTATGCGTATCCAATCGCACATGGAAACTACGCAATGTTCGCTCAAAACCTTCTAACCAGCCAGGAAAATCGTCACCTTTGAATTTTTCCCATGGATGTCGAAGCACATACGACGGTATTTCTGGCATACCAGAAAATGTTGACCAAGCTGAAGCTCGACCAGTGGCATTCGCATCGGTCCCGCTATGCCGTTGCCTTCGTAATTGTTCTTGTGCAGCAGGTTCTCGAACTGACAAGATACCAGGTACATTCGCGGTAGATGTTTTTTGTTCCATTGGATTGGCCTGCGAAAGTGATGGACCTCGCCGCCGTCGATCGTCTTCCTCCTGCATAGTAGTACGCAAGATATCCAATTCAGTAGGTTTGGTGTCCGGAACTGGTCGCCGAGTTTCCTGTTGAATTTCGCCAACCCAATCACGATAGCGAGATTGCGTGTGTTCATACACCGGTTCCTTTACCACCGCTTCACTTCGTACCGGAAATCGTAAACGATCACCAACATATGCGGAACGAGTGGGGCCCGCTTGGATTGTAGTCGGAAGACCACCACAAACAGCATTCTCCAACGCTTGATACAATACATTCTCGGCCTCACGAACCTCAAACTCATCCGCAGAAGTGTGCCGACTGATAACGCTGCGGTAGTGTTCGATCTCCTGTGCCAAGGATTGCATACGCCGTTCCGCAGTGTCAACACCTTGACTTATCTGCTTCACCCGAGTGCTGTTGTCGCCTGGTTCCCCATAAGCAGACTCTACGCGACTGCGAGATCGCTCAATTGCGATGCGATGTTCAGGTCCAAACACATCGACTCCACGCTGAGGTTCATCCTGACCCAATGGATAAGGAGGTGGAATATATGGTGTTGGTCTCGCTGCACCCACTGTTCTTCCATATTCCGACTGCTCAGAAATTACAGGTTGCCTACGCCGACCTCCATTATCACTAGTATCCGTACTACTTTGTTTTGCTCCTCGCCATTTATCTGCCATTTTCCGACAATGGTCCTGAGCTCGCGTTATCTCATCATCCAAATCCGCGAAATAACGTCGTCTTCTTGTAGTTGAAGACAATTTCAATGGAATATCTCTTTACACACCTGGATTCGCAGCTATTACTGTAACGTCTGGTTCAAGCGGAATAGGTTGCCGCCGCCCATCTGGACGCCAGCCCGTAGAGGCTGTAACTCTGGGTCGTCGTGGTATCCGAGAAGTTGTTCCGACTCCCGTCGTAGCAGCAAACGTGAAGATAGGTGGTGCCACTGTGGAAAACATCGCCCGTTCAGTGGTTGTGGTTGATATAGTTCGTTCAACCTGGTCTTCACATTCAACAAACACACTATCTGGATCCTTATCAGATTCCATTATGATTATCAACTATTACAGATTCACTAAAATTATCAACACCACAATTCTAAGTTTTTATCCAAAAATTATAATTCCTTACCGACAATCTTCAATCGCTAAAACAACACACAATTCATCATTATACATAAATATCCCATTCCTACCCACCCCCTCTCAGGTACTGCCAAGGGTTGGGATACGGGTATCTTTTACTCAGGACATACCTGTGTCACATTACAATTTGTTAGTGCATAAGCGAGTAAAAAGTGAGAAAGAAAAAAAAACAATTATAGAAAAATTCACAATTACCAACAAGAAACTTTAAGAATACTTACAAAACCGGTGGAGGCACATAATTTGGCTCCTTGAGCGCTTGCCGCAAATACCGTTGAGCATGCAACGCATGCCGTTGTCGCGTTTCAGCCTCGGTAGGAGGTCGCTCCGAATCATCCGCCGGAGTCGATGCCCGTGAAGGTTGTGCCGACTTCCCTCGCGATGGTGTCGACGTTTTGCGCCGTTTGCGTGAACGCCGTTTAGGTGGTGTCCAATCGCCCTCGCTATAGTCGCCCTCCGACGCGTGCGTCTGATATCCGCTATAAGTGACATCCTTAGAAGTGGAAGCCATGCTGGAATTAGTAAAATATTACAAGATTACTTTTCTATTACAATATTTCCATGACATGAATACCAGAATATAAACCTCACATTGAACATCAACAACAACAGGTAGATTACCCTAATTCCATCACAGCAACGAACAAATCGTGCTGGTAACGTGCAACAAGCAAACATAAACTTAACGATTAACAAATAACTTTTCAAGGTGTTTATTTCCAGTTAAACTACCTTTCTACTTCCCAGCAGTACCTTTACCATTTAAGATGTCCAGCATCATACTCTTACCATACAACAAGAACAATTAACCATATATCCAACAAATTGGATTGTGACCAACTTTAACAAAATATGTGAAACCTAAACTTTGACAATGACATGCCTCGTCATGGCCACCATGTGAGTTTATCGGCCTTCTCCGCGGCACGTTTCTTACCAAAACGTAACCGACATCTCCAATGGTGGCCAAGGGGAGAGGTGAAGATACAGAGCGAGTTCGTGAGTTACCCAAAAATATAAGTAAAATCAGGAATAAGGGGTAGGAGCCACCAAAGGGATGGACCGGTCTACCAGCGGTCGGAGATACCCTTTTTCACTGGATAAGAGTTGCGCGAGTTCCCAGTGGTAGACATGTCATTGTCCCGGGCAGGGATATCAAGTTTAGGTCGATGTCTGGAGCCTGATTATGAATTAAGCTGACTAGGCCGTGTGAACGTATACGAGCTAAAATAAACTACAGTTAAACCCATTCGAGTTGATTGCTAATTATATCTTGCAACCTGAACAGACTTAGACCTTTGATGGCATTAAAAAGTAAATTACTATGAGATAAAAATTAGGAATTTAGGTAAGGATAGGATTGGTGCGTTCGGCACCCTTTTAGATGCAACATTCTCAAAATTAAGCTAAAGTTAAATTGAATTTTGGTTAGCAGGAGGACATATCCGTGCTAATACTGACTATACCCTGGCGAGTCCGGAGAACATGCCGTGGGTAATGAATTTATACTAAAAATGCTTAAATAGAACTGATGAATTTCAAAATCGAATTTTAACTAACGTTATCGAATGTGAGCACTCGGCTCCTCAACGTTTGTACCCTGGCTAGTCCGAATGACAGGCCATGGTGCACTAATAAAGTTTTGGGAAAGAATAAGTCATGACACTAAGTAAAACTTTGTAAAAGTTTGATTTGTGAAACCTAATAAATTTAAGACGTGGAAAAAAAACTGCAACAAACTTGTAAAGTTGGAATGAAAAGGAGGGAAAAAAAACAACGTTACAATATTGCGAGTTAAAACGATAAATTATTTAAAAATTTCTTAAATAATTTTGTATGGTGGTACCGCGTCGTATAGACTAGTACACCCCTAAGCCTAGAGTTCACCAGAACGTGTCCAAGAACACAGGTTCTGGATTCAATACTTATAAATTTCATGCAAAATGTTTTAGGCAAAAGGTCGCTACGGCGAAGAGTCCGCGTAACAGTCCCGTAGCGCGTAGTAAAAAGAATTTGAATGAGTTTTGGCATAATTTTTAAGGAACAAAATTAGAGAAATTTGAACTGAGAACTTTTATCATAGGTGGTTAACCAAGAGTAGGTTTGAACTATATTAGTTCTGACGGCATCCAAGCTCTGTCTCAGCTCGACAAGCGGCCAGAGTTGAGACACAAATTGGAGCTATGAGGGTTTTCTCATAAAATTGTTAGCTTTTTCTGCAATACTGGAAAATTCCGCTACCCTGAACGACCAATTTATGCATAAAACAAAGATCTGGATTTTACCTTTAGAGATAGTAATATCAATGTCGAAAGATTGCACCAGAACGCTAAAGCTATAAGTATTTACAGGTCGTCTGAAAATAGATAAAGAATAGCACCATTAAAATGACAAATCTAGCAATCCGTTGAACCAGAGTATTCGGTAACAATTTAGCCAATATTGCCGAATAAACGCCAAGTGAGCAAGTGCTAATAAGATAAGGTGTGGCCCTGCTACCCTGAGTATTTTACAAAAGGTAGCGCCTGTGTTGGTGGCCTGCACCATTAAACTACAAATAGATTTAAGAAAAATAAATCCATCAGCTCCTGCTGGGAAGAGAGCACACACAGCCGTCTAGTAGAAAATTTTATTACCCGAAGTTAGCTGAAAATGTTTAAAGATTATATAGTAACATCATTAGAAAACAATAAAAAAATTATAGAGCAAAACTTAACAAAATCCCGGCGTTATGCACCAGGTATAACAATAGTAACAAGCTTCCCAAATATTGTGATCGTAGTGGTAACCGAGGATTTCGCACTGCGTAACCAACCTTTTCAATAACAGTTTTTATAAATTTTTGAATTTTAAAGCATTTTTAGGACAATAAAGTGCGATCATGCGTTACAGGATACATGTACCTTAAATCGTACTACCTGAAGTGTTCGTGTGGTTCATGACCCTGAAAAACTAAAGAATTTTATGTGTTAGTGTTAAGGGACAAGTGACACAGGATTTTCCCTAAATAGAACGTGGGTGTTGGCCCATAACTGCCAAGCCCCCTAAGCGTAAAATTTCCCCGGCCTGTGCACTGGACAACCCCTAGGCGAGGCTTACGCGAAGACATAGTTCCGACAACTATGTCCCACCCTAAGGAATGTTTGCAATGTCACAGCCTTCGACGATAGAGCAGCCCATGGTGTGGCAGCCTGGGGTCCAACGGGTGGTAAAAGGTGCCGGAAAGGTAGAAAGACCAATCCCACCCAGAGGTTCCCGTTCAAGGAAGTGGGCTGCCCTTTTTCTGGCCTGCCTTATAACCCGGCTAGGACTTACTCTGCCTAGCACACCCGCCTCCTCGGCAGGGTCCAGAAATGCAGGTAACCTCCTGCAATGTCACTATGAGTGAGCCTAGACATACTTATATACATGTATATGTGTCTACGTAAATGCGTATAACGAGTGTGCACGGGAATGGCAGAATCATATAATACTATATACGACCGAACGGGGCTAGTATGACTGTCCTAAAGCTAGGAAAGTATCACCACGAGACTCACACACCCGTTGAAAAACAAAACAACCTATTAACTGAGAACCCATGGTAAACTAACAATATTGAAAATATTGCGTGACACTCGTAAGAGAAGTATTAAGAAAATTTTAGAAATTGTAAAAGAAGAAACAAAAATCAGAAGTATATAAAATTATCGTACATAATAACCAATAACCACACTCTCTATCGCCATCTCT
>JASANE010014888.1:0-19572 GCA_030248225.1 Trileptium ribeirensis
CATTACCCAAAATTAAGCTTATTTGTCGACCGTAATGACGCACATGCAGACGGGGTTACCCAACACAGCTAGCGTAGAAGCTAGTAATAAGATCCGCACCGTCGTATTATTAATTGTGCGGTTATAATTATTTTTGTTACTGTTGCAGCCGTCGGGATGTGTCATTGTTTTCACCATCTGCATTCTGAGCAGGTGCTTTGCTGTACTGCGCTCATAACATAGTGTTTCACAAAATCCAACCCCACGGTATAACAAAATTATCATGCTTGCCGCTGTTTCATATTTGCAAATGTTCTAAACTTATATGGTTCTTTTTGCGGATTTCCGGGACCCTGTGGGGAAGCCATAAACTTGCCAATCTTTCCAAAAACTTGTTCAACCCTTATAACCGCCTTATGATTATTAAATTGAAAGGGAAATTTAGAAAGTAAATAAAGTTTAAATTTTTTCCAGTGATAAATTTTCATAAGTAGAACATATACAATGGCTCGTATAAAACAGTGCGGAAAAATAATAGCTGCCGCCGTCCAAAAAGAGTTTTAAAACCCAATTCCATTTCAAAAGCTCCTTCGCAAAAACGTCGTCGAGATTACCAACCAAAAGTGACCCCGATCAAGCGAACTCAACTCAACTATAGTTGATAAAAATACACGGCTCACTTTAAGACACCCCTGGAGCAAATTAGGACCTTACCGGAGCACATTGAGAACCGTGCCTTAATTTGCTCCTTGAGCCATTTTTTGAGGTTCCGAACCATGTAACTTTAGTTTTTCTTGCCTCTAAAACATGAAATTTTACCCATGTGTTCATACAGGTGTGGACAAAAGCTACGAAAAATTTCGTCATTATAAAATGTGTATTGTTATGAAGTTACGCAATAAAATGTACGAGTGACTGAGTTCAGTAAAATCTATGGGCGCACATTAGGCTACTCTACTATATGCGAGAAAGAATTAAATAAAAAATTTTCTGAAATATATTATCTAGAAATTTAGATTTTTGAATAACGCGCGTGGAAACAAACGTTGGCGTCTGGAATAAACAATTGGTGAGATCCAAAGAATTTCAAATTTAGGCCTGAGACAGGCGTGATTACACAATTCACGCTGTATCAAAATGTATTACAGTATGCGAGAAAGAATTAAATAAAAAATTTTCTGGAGTATATTGTCTAGAAATTTAGTTCTCGAACAACGCGTGTAGCAACAAACGGCGTCTGGAATAAGCAATTGGTGATATACAAAGAATTTCAAATTTAGGTCTGAGAAAGGCGTGACTACACAATTCACGCTGTGTCAAAAAGTATTACAGTATGCCTGAAAGAATTAAATAAAAAATTTCTGAAATATATTATCTAGAAATTTAGTTTTTGGAACAACGCGAGTAGCGAATTGAAAGTTATAATGACATTCGATGTCGCAATTTTTTTAAACTGTCCAAAAAATCTAAAGCCTCAGTATGTATTGTTTCAAGAGAGTCTTTTGTAAATTAATAGTGTTTCACAAACCTTCCTAATTATTATTTATAATCGACAATGCTATATGTAGTTCAACACTACTAAGCTAAAATTAGTGAAATACTTATTGAGTTTCGTATTTTCTATGTCAATAAAAGCCAGTTGAATTTTATTTAAACCATTAGTTATAAATTTTAATTATAGATTAAATTATTACTGATATATAAATATAATTGATATATAAATTTAATTATACTTAATAAAAATTTATAACTAATGGTTTAAATAAAATTCAATTGGCTTTTAAATTTAAATTATGAATTAATTTAACTAAATAATTAAATTATTAATTATTTTAAATTTAAATTATTAAATAAAAATTTAAATTTCTATACTTTATTATTGTAAACCTAAACCGAGTTTTTAAGTATTTTAAGTAATTAATGCTAATCTTCATGAAGCTATGCTCCAAACATAAAAACGGTAAACAAAATTTTAATTCACAATTATACTAGCATAGTGTGAATGTAAGTATCAATATTTGCTGTTTTATCAGCGAAAATGTAATCAAATAATCAAACTTTGATTGAGCTTCAGTCAGTCGGCCATCGATTAATCTTCAGAAGGCTCGCCCAGTTTATCACTTTGATTCAACAGTTAAAAGTCATGTACTTACAAAATAAGATCAGTCTTCTGTGGTTTCTTCGTTCGGTGATCCAGCATAGATAACGTCTTGACATCGTAACGCCCAATAAAGAAGTGAACTGCGTCTGACGAATTCAATTACGAACTGACTTCACAAATGAAAGATCATCAGTTTATATATTGTCGGAGACTCGTCCAGATCTGATGCAAATCAGATGTAAAACGTATGCAAATCAGATGTAACACGTATGCTAATATCTCGCCATTGTTTACGCGACGTGTTCGTATTGCAGAACCCCCTTGGTATTAAGCGGAGCGCCGACGTCCGACACGGGTGTCCAGGGCAAACCGCACCCTTTTCTTTGTGGGAGTCGTGAGATCCGGAAAACCGTCGACATGGCGATAAGCGAGATCCAGCGCCCGATGAAGGTCGCGACGTTTGATCGTTCGCTTTGCTTGATCGAGTGACCGCATGGTGGAGCGAGGGACGTACGCCAGTCGATTTGTCCCAAAAAACTTGACCGCTACGGCGTTAGGCGGCCTTCGACGGTCCGCGAGCTCGGTGTCGTCGGGCGAGACGACTAGCGCGGGCCAGTGTGGCCAGTTCTGGAACTTCGCGAGGATGACGTCGCCGATTGCGGGTCGTTGAATTGCATTGTCATCGCAAGGTTGTAGAGCGGTTGGTGTTGCATGTGTGGCGTCGTCGTGAATGAAAGCCGGCTTGACCCGATCGAGGCTGATCGTGTCCTCAGTACCTCCGATCTTCACGACAATGACTTTGTCGTCACGGCTCTTGACTTCGAACGGCCCGCGGGAGCTTGGCTGGAGAGCGCCTTTGACCGCATCGTCCCGTACCCACACGTGAGTGGCAGGGAGAAAATCCTTCGGGACGTGCCATGATGTTAAATGTCGACGATCGGGAGCGTTGAGGCCGCTGACGGTAGTCCGCAGTATTCGCACGAAGTCGGAAACGCCCGTGTCGTTAGACGTGGACGGTGGTGCTTGTCGCTGTCGGCGTAGTAGTTGATCAGCGTCCGCTTGAGCTCGGCATAGCCCGCGTTGAGGTCGACCCCCGACTCGTGGACGAGCGCGTTGTCGATCACCCGAAGGACGTTTCGCTTCTTGAGGTCGTCGTCGATTGAACCGAGGATTTGTTCGACCTGGTTGAACCACGACTGCGGTGTCTTCGGGTTGAACTGCGGCAACTGATAGAAATGGCCTGCGGTAGCGCTCGGCTGTGGTCGTTCGATTTGACTTGGTCCAGCGGTGGTTTGAAACTGAACAATGGCCAGCTGTCTGTGTGCCAGTTGCAGGACATCAGGCCCGAATGGCGTGAGCTCGTGACCGTATCTCGTCCCTTTGTCGGTGGCATAACGAATGCCTTGTCACTTGCCTTGAGGAAGTTGTAGACATGCCGGCCAGCGTATCCTTGGTTTGTTGCGACAGATTGACCGGCCCCGGGATCGCCTTCAACGCCGCCGATGACCAACAGGACCCGCATGCTAGTTGCCTGTCGTGACCGAGACGTTGCCCCGAGCAACCAGGGAGATGAAAACCGGATGAAACTGGGGAACCCCCGGATTGACTGTACACTGTGACCAGCATCCTCGACCGTCGCCACTTGCTTTGACCGGAGCCCTTGAATCCCACCATTGGTTACCCGGGAAACGGTAACAGTTACAGTTGACCAGGGGGCTTCGACTTGAGGGACCTGGGGTACCGCGACCATGTCCAGGACCGTCGAGGTCCGGACCACAGGAGACCTTATAACCGCTAGTGTCAGCCCAAAAGGGACAGGCAGGACCCGAAAGAGGGAAGGCCGGCGTGCCCGCGTCGGCGTGTCGGCGTGCTGGCGTGCTCGCGTCGGCGTCGACATCAGAAGATTGCGTTATTACTAGTCGGGTTCACCATTGTAAGTATCAATATTTGCTGTTTTATCTGCGAAAATGTTATCAAATAATCAAATTTTGATTGAGCTTCAGTCAGTCGGCCATCGATTAATCTTCAGAAGGCTCGCCCAGTTTATCACTTTGATTCAACAGTTAAAAGTCATGTACTTACAAAATAAGATCAGTCTTGTGTGGTTTCTTCGTTCGGTGATCCAGCATAGATAACGGCTTGACAGCGTAACGCCCAATAAAGAAATGAACTGCGTTTGACGAATTGAATTACGAACTGACTTCACAAATGAGAGATCATCAGTTTATATATTGTCGGAGACTCGTTCAGATCTGATGCAAATCAGATGTAAAACGCATGCAAATCAGATGTAACACGTATGCTAATATCTCGCCATTGTTTACGCGACGTGTTCGTATTCCATGAACATATAAGCAAAATTCATACAAATATGATGTATAATGCGCGATTTAACTTAACAGAACACCACTAACCGACCTAATTTCCAATACCCGATGTGGAATCCGTATCCATTATCATCGAGCTAACAGAAAATTCTATTCGGCTGACTGCAACCAGGTAATGACAGTTCAGTCGCGTTTCATAGCTTTAAAATATAATTCGTCTTAGTTCGAGAACATACTTAACGTTACTGTTACGTCATAAAAGAAACGGTCCTATTTAGAATCGATTAGCCTTCGCGACTAAAATCGTTGTTAATTTAAATAAAACAAAATTTTGTTCGCTAGGAAATTTGATGTTCGCGAACAGAAATTAAGTTTTTCCGACCGACTAGAAAAGATTTGCTAACTCAAATGTACGGTGGGCATTGGGGGTGTACCCCCAGTGTGTAACTGCAACAAATATTATTTCAACTACAAATTTCATTGCACAAAATAGACAAGTCTTATGACAAACAATTTACGCAAGCACTTAATAAATGATGTTACAAAAACAAAATAGGATGGTCAGCTAGGTCATCTTAAATTTAGTTGCGCATAAAAATATATCGATGTTGTGTATTAATTTTTGAACTCCAAAAATACATTTAAAATTGTGATTGACATGAATCTTGGGCGCAGTGAACATCTTCGTCGAAGAACATTAACATCGATCAACTGACAGGCAACTGTTGACGTAAATAAGAATAAACTTTATATAAGTTTCAGTTTGATTAATATATCCTCCCTCGGGGAACGCTTGTAGCAGCTAGACCTATTTTTATTTACTCGTATGCTTTTTAATCACTCGAAGACTGTTTTGTGTTTCATAATCTCATTTATTAAGTGCTTACGTAACTTGTTTGTGAAAAGACTTGTTGTCTATTTTGCGCAGAGAATTTCAGGTCAGGAGAACCCACGCATTCTTTGGGTCAACTCAATATAGGTTGCAAGTTGAAAAATATTTTTGTTGCCGGAATAAATCGGAGGGTTGGCACGTCTCTCATTTTGTGTAATAAAAGTTCTACTGTTTTGATGAAGTATTTGCTAGGTACATGTGTATCTGGGAATTAATGGCACAAACATAGGTACAAGATGGTCCGGAATTCTAGGGTAAAAAAGGTGTTTGTTTTTGGTTTCCGTTCGATAAGCGAAATAAATTTAGAAAACAATCTTGTGTCTCTGAAATAACATTCCTACTTTAGACGATTGTGGTGAAACCCTCAGGCGTTTGCCTTCTTTTAGAAGTGCGTCATAACGGTATTTATGCTAGTAAGTTAGGACCATGACATTTTATTGCGTTGTGACCACCAATTTAGCAATATTTTGCAAAAATATTAATCGAAGAAAGCTATATAGCAACCTAAACATGAAACACCATAGTATTTGGTTTTTGCCGTCACAAAATTACAAATGTTTTCAAGTAAACTTTATAATATTTACGTATTGAAGTCTTGCTTACTTACATAGTCCATGACATTTTATTGCGTTGTTACCACCAATTTAGCAATATTTTGCAACCTAAATTCGATGTCATGCTCAGTATCGTACAAAGACATGATTATTTTTGATACGTTTTGCCGAAAATATTTCCTGCTTGCCAATTATTATTGAGTTTCCCAGCCTGCGAAATCCATGAGATCATATAATTCAAACGATAACAATATATTTGAAACATGTTAAACTTTTTTAAATTATCATACGCAAACATTGCAATATATATTGTAGAAAATCAGAAAATGTTTATTTAGTTGAAACCTGTTTACGTTATTTTTTGTTTGACGTCAATCGGTAGGTGTTGTGTGTTTGAAGTACAAAATAATTTTGGTATGAGAATGGGACGTTTGACAGCCCATAGATAAAACCCACTAGCGGTATTGTATTGCATACACAACAAGTCACGAATTGTGTGTTATTGATTATCTGCTGAACCCATGATACAATATTCCTTGTTGAATGACGCAATTTACTGATTTGCTCGCGAGTTGAAATTTTGGGATATGATTTTGCTAAAAAGCCAGACCGGTATAAAACGTACCAAATTTGATAAATATGTTAATCGAATTTTATGTTTTGAGTTTAGGAGGCAAAGTGGTAAACTCACAACATATTTTTATCACAGTCGTCAGGCTATATATAACATAGTTTTCACGTATTGCAAAACTGTGTGTTGTAAACTTGAGCTTTGCTGCGCAGTATTACTGCGGTCATGTTACAATTCTTTTCAAATCCAACCGCTAGATTCCGCAAACCAATCGAAATTGACTTGCTGCAAACGTTTCGGATTCATGCATACGACCACGTTTAAAGTGAAATACATAAGTATGCTTGTTTAATCGATTTTGTCAAGGGTTAGAATATATAAATTATGAAAGTCAGAAAAAATAGTGTATATACGATTTACACAAGTATTTGAGAAAATAATTAATGTACAGATTCAAATATCTAATTTGCAGATAAATTGTGACATGTTGCTCGAACGTAAATTACAAAGTCAAAACGATACTTCGTTTACTGATAGAACGTTTGTTATGTCTGTTGCTGTTTAAAATAGAGGTAACATCTGCAGTTGCATAACTTGTCATAAAGAGAAGTTGATAAGCTGCAGTTGCATAACTTGTCATAAAGAGAAGTTGATAAGAACAGCAGATGGTTTAGTAGTGGAACGAAAATTGATTACAGTCGCATCCAAATTTTATATATACTGAACAGGACAAACAAACAATCGTAAATCTAATATTGTGGCAGCTAATTTATGGATTCTGAATTTGAGACAGTATATTTAGAAGCTTAAAAATAAAACCCATGAGCCTTGCTTGCACTGGTTAAGCTGGCAATTTTTCAGCATTGTCACTATTGTTTAAAAACACGCAGTTTTTTTCTAGAGAGTAAAAGGTAGCCACAGGCCGGACTCACAAAACAGTTCAAAATTTCATTTAAATTAAAATATAGCTTAATTATAGCGATATCTGGCTTAAAACTATGTCTGTTTATAAATTTTTCCCTACTGAAGCGTACAAATTTTCTGTAACGATTTGGAATGTTTTCGATGTAACGCCCAATTTGGAAGTCAATTTATTGAGTTTTCTGTCCATGGAATTCAAAAGATTTTAAAAAATGAGACGCATTAGACTGGATAATAACATTGCTACTTCGTGTAATGAAAGAAGATCCACACATATTTTGCTAACAATAAAATCATTTGACAAATTTAGCGTATGCACTTTTGCATTATAAATTATATAAAAACTGCTAATATTGACGCGTTATTAAGCTTAGTGTCCCACTGTTTATATCTACGTTAAAAATAGCTTCCAATTAAACAGATTTTCCACTGAAACTACAGCAATAGGGGTCTTCATAAAATCCTATCCAGAAGCTACAGTTTGATGGAAAACATTTCACCTATACTCTAAAATTTCCTATGTATATATTATAGTCACACATTTACAGGGGGTCCTTAGATGGAGGGCATTTGGCTTCCTTATGGGGATAAATTTTCGGATTTTTTTGGGAGTCAAAATTTTTTCTAAGTTTTGCCAATCTTTCTCCGGTTTTTGGCTATTTTCCCCAATTTTTGCAAATATTCCCTCGATTTTTGCAAATTTTGGACGAAGGGGCAATGTAGGTAGTTAGGGGAGTTAGTCTACTTGTTGGGAGATCGGCGCGCGTCCTGAGAGCGATCCGAGCCACAGGGGATAATCCTAGCTCTCCCCTCCTAAAAGCACGTATGATCATGCACAATTCGTACGATGTTATATGTGTATATAAAATATTAAAATAATGTTTGCGCCCAAACTCCAGCGCTTCAGTGTGGTCCGATATAAATAAAATATGAATGTTTTGGTTTCAGGAAAGATAAATGCAATAAAATACTCGTGTACCTAGGTTGACATGAAAGAACGATTCAAAACGTCAACGTTCACGCAGAAATATTCAACGTTTTAACCACCTACAAAATAGTGTGGTTCGTAGGATGCTGACTAACGCATACAATTTCGATGCGATAGCAGTGAAGACATAAAGTTTTTGGGAACAGGACGTGAGAGATTACGCTGGCGTGCTAGGTGGCGGATTTATTGAAGAAAATCTACAGACTCCTGTTGCATGGTTGCCGGAGCGGAGACAGGAGCGGGAAGTATTTCTGCCTTTGAATTTTTTGTGAACGGTGGTCAACGGTCACCTTGTATCTTATAAACCGCTGTTTCCTGCCCACACATGCTCATATGGGGACATTTCTCCCCCGAAGCCCAGCGAACCCTCCCCCCGGAGCTTCGCTGATCTTCCCTTTTAAGGTAGCCAAACCGCTATGAGACATCAAACGGGCTTGGCATGCCGCAGACACGCCGAAAAGATTAGCAAAAATCGGGCAATGATAAAAATTGGGTGAAATTGTGAAAAAATGATGGAAAAATGAAAAGCTGAAGTGGAAAATTGGCAAAATGAGGGCCAAGTTAGAAAAATTCAAAAATTTATCGTCGCCTGACGACTTCCGCACACTCCCCTGCCGACAGCGTGTTCCCCTGGCCACAATCCGTGCCCTGTCGCATCCGCTATTCCCTTGAAACTGTGGACCTCGCTCATGTGTGCTCCTGGCGTCCTGCCAATCTTTATGTGATTTTTCTTGTATAAAAAAGCTGAGACATTAAATATTAACTAAGTCAGGAAATTATAAGGTATATACGGTTGTGTAGTGCTCGTGACGTTTTCCGATTGCAAGACCTTGTCACCGGCCATTATGTAATCATAGCATGATAAATGATGATTTCTAAAATAAAATACACAACTTTAGAGTTTCCTCGCACTCTAGTCTGTCATATAGTGTTCATACGAACATTGCAGGTTGTCATATCAGGGTTTGTTAGGCCATTAATTTACTACTAAAAATGATCGACATGAAACAGAATGTGATGAAATTGAGTGTCTGGTGTGACATATTGTAAGACAGCATACCTATGCACATCATGTAGTAAAATAATTGCATCTACGCAAGCATGAATTACTACTATTCCTTCAACTGTCTTGAAATTTTGTTTAAATGCTGTATACAACCAAAAATCGGGTCTTGTTATTTAGAACCCCCAGCCCGAATTTAGTCAATTTTGAAGATACAGAACTGATTTTGGCATCAATCGATTCAGCACGGGTTTGAAAAATGCTCATTTTACCCACATATTTGAAAAAATTTTCCGATTTTTTGAGCTCCCAGCTAAAGTAACCCTAAAGGGCGCATATAAAATGCTGGCCATGACATTCTCGATATACTAACCCTAAGCCTTAGCCAAAGCTAAAGTCCTTATATCAGACATACACTAAGCCGACCCCGAACCGCCCACTCTAAGCGGTTCTTTTTTCTAACGTTATAACGTAACGCTACCAAGGTTACTTGGGGCAAAAAATATAGTCAATTTTTAAGGGGTTTCTTTTAGCCCCCCTTCCCCAGCTCGAATTTGGTCAGTTTTGATGATACAGACAGAGCTGATTTTGGTATCAATCGATTCAGCTCGATGAGTGGGTTCAGAAAATACTCACCCACATCCTTGAATTTTTTTCAATTTTTTGAGGTCCCAATGGTCCCTCGCCCCTTGGAAACCCAAAAATTTTTTCTTCGGAATATGGTTATGTTGGATACCCTTCGAGCGGTCTCACGGGTTTTCCCGTTTTGCAACCAAATTGATTTGGCAACCAGAAACATATGTTGTGCGTTATTAGGTAACAAATTAATACGAAAGTATCTCAATTTACACTATTACTCCATATGAAATCCAAATATCTTCACGTCTGGCCATCTGACATCGAATATATGAGCTACACAATATAACAAACAGATCATTTAAAAATTTTCAAGGCACAACAGAAGTATGTAAATAATATAAATGTAAAATTCCGAATGCCATTTTATAAATTCGTAAAAAAACGTGGGAAATGGAGAAATTCGCGTGTCCAGCAATTATGATTGTACTTCACGGGACGTTTGTTAGAATAATTCGCGAAATTGTGAATATTGGCAGTATTGTGAAAAACGAATTTTCGCGCTATTCAGTTTGCTATTTTGATAAAACAACAACTTGTATGCATCCAAAGTTTATTCCTGCATTTACATGATAAGGCAGGCGAATTTTTAGAGGGTGTACGATTTGTTGCACGCAGTTCTCTTTAGTATCAGGATCCATTGTCCGGTAAATAACGTAAAGATTTGTAGTTTCGTTTCCAGCTCTGGGTTTACATTGAGTTTTTTAATCAGACTGTTTACGATATATGAATAATAATCTTTAGGTACCAGACATCGATATTTTATTATTACAGCAGCGGCACTCTATAATAGCTAAGTAAGCCAAAATCCGAAGTTGACATGACAAATTGTTAGCCGCTCGCGTAATTTTGTTATACAAACGACTGAATTTTAACATTTCTGAGCTCAAATGCGATAACAAAGTCACAATAACTCGTTTTCCACTACCACAGATAGTAGAATCGTATCATTTAATTGAGATCACATAGCTAGTGCAAATAATTCACCATGTATCTTTTAATCGTTGTCAGGAACGGATGATCGGATCGGTTTCATCGATGGCGCAAAATGTTTCTCCTGATGTGTTCTAGCCATATGAACAGTGGCGGACCCAGGATTTTCTGGTGGGGATGATACCAAAAATTTTTGATGTTTGAAATATGTGTTTGGTTGACTCCAGACTTGTAATTGCATCATATTGACAATTGACGATATATTGCCTATGAACTCACATAATCAATTTTTCCCTTAAAATAAAATGTATATATACATTTTTATTAAAAATAACATAAAAAAATAATGTAGTATATATTCACATGTGCAATAAAGCCTACATTAACTTACTTAAAGCTCCCTATTTCACCAACCTGCAAAATATACACCTAGCTATGACATTCAACACAGCAGCCACTCCTAGCTTACGTGGCTGCATGCGGTGCGACAAGCCAACAACAACAGAACCAATAACGCGTAACGCTACAAATGCCCACTTACAAACAAAAGCATTCAGACAAACAGACAACCTGGAGCGAATGCAACAACAGACAACCTGGAGCGAATGCAACGTGCGCAAGTATGTGTATATGCACACGTAAAATCCCTGTGGGTATCAAAAACAAACAAGTTTTATTAAAGATGAAAAACGTTTTTCGTTTTTTTCGCTCCTTTTTGTTTTTTGAAGCCAAAAAATTTTTCCAAAAAATTCTGGTGGGGGGGATATATCCCCCCTATCCCCCCTGGGTCCGCCCCTGCATATGAACAGTAGCGGATCCTCGCTGTAAGGAGGGCTGTGTAAGTGTGCTGTCAGTAGGCACTTACTCACTCTCAAGAAGAAAGCATAACCTCCGCGCTTGGACCGCACCTTTAAGGCTCCGTACCTCACAGCCGTAGGACAAACAGCAACAAATTTTTTGGGCGGGGTGTTTTTTTGCGCAAATTTAGTTCACAATTTCAACGAAATTCAGTGTCACACGTGTCGCTTACCCCAGAGTTGATATTAAATTTATCTTCATGTTGTCTTAAAGTTTTCTGATACTCTAGAGCGTTTAACTAAAATGATCAATAAATGCATATACATCGGTAAAACCATGCGCTAAAAACTGTATTAATCGGGTTTCCTAACATTGCTTAACTAAAGTTCTATGTTTTATCTCGGAAGCAGGCACGTAGACAGATGGGTGTGGGTGGGGGGACGCTCCCTCTCAGATTGTGTTCGCCCCAACCTGAGGAAAAGTTGAAAATACCAATTTCCTACCACCATGCTGCGGACTTTCATTGGTAACCAACAACTGCAACTGGCAAAATTTAATTGAAATTATTTCCTCTGATTATAAACTGTTTTAATGCGGTTATTTTCTTACATTTTTTTACTTATGCCAAGGCTGTGTGAATTTTACGTAATGGAGCATTTTATAAATATAAAAAAACTTTGCACGCTGAAATCGATTTGCCTACCCTTTCCCCCAAATTTGGCTTGCTGCCTCTAAAATAGAAGTCTGGCTACGTGCCTGTTCGAAAGGTAAGCATTTTTAACATTTTGACACACTGCACCAAGCTCATGGCTGGAAATAATAAACTGGCATGGTGTCGAGCACTGACCCTTCATTTGTTACTACCGAAAATCAATAATAAATTCACACCAAACAAGTATAACAATGTATTTTCACCAATTATTCCCGCTGTAAATTACGCATAATTAAACTAAGGTAAATCAAAAGGTTGAAAGTTGCTTGCTGTTATTTTTAAGCCCATCACTGACAACATCTGTATGATTTTGACATTACTTTGTTCAATCTAAGCTTATCGCTTAAGCATTAGATGGAATTTTGACAAATATATGTTCTATTTAGAAGTAGTAAGATAGTTACCACGGAAATAACATTTGTTGCTGCTGAAGACAACCTTCGATCAATAAGTAACTACAATGGAAATGGCCATAGGGATACAAGTCCTAAAAAGGCACTAAATTTAGTTTTGTAAGAATCATTATATACATAAACAGATTCGAATATTATATTGAAGCCTTGCAATCAAGAATGTTGGCATAAATATGCCCAGTTGTGTTGTGTTAATACCAGATATTTAATGGTTTTAGCCATACAATTTCGTGTTTTATTACGCATCTCACGGAACGTTTTAGTCGTATGACGGTACTTGGGATTTCGTGACTTGCTAACGCTTTGTATTCATTTTATGTATTCTGTATCTAAATTACGGCTCAAGCAACCCTGATATGTGGTACGTTATAACGTTACAAAAAAGAACAGCTTAAAGGGTTCGGGGGCGGCAGCCCCCGACTTAGGCTTAGGCTTAGTGTATGTTTCATTATAAGGTCCTTAGCTTAGGCTAAGACTAATGTGTGAGTAAAATTAAGGTGACCCTGCAAACCATCCTATTTTGTCATTACCGATATCGCAAACCTTTGTTACGGAAAAAGGTTAAATTTCATTCGGTTTTTCGTTAACCGAAAATTGGCAAAATCAAGTGAGAGAAATTTAACCCTGTGTTGAAACACAATTTCGACGATTTCAATTTGCAGAAATCCTGTTCCCTAACGCGTTAGCATGTAAATTAGGATTATTCAGTGTTCGCGAACCAATTTAATGCAAAAGTGACGTCACAACCAAACCGACAAATTTTCGTTCTCAAAAATTTGGGTGATTTTACTTGAATTTTCGCGAACACGAAATGGTCAGATTTCATTCGCTAGCGCTGTGTTCGGCGAACAGTTTTACGCCGATTTTCATTTGACCAATAAGCGTTCCGTAACAAGATTTATGCAAAAATACATAAAAGGCTAGTTGGCGGGGTCACCTTTACTTTACTCGCGCATAAGGCTTAGGCTTAGTATAGCGAGAACGGCATGGCCTGCATTTTATTTCCGTCCATCAGGGTTCTAAATTACTATAAATTTTTATGCAGTGAAATATTTGTAATTAATAATTGTATTTTAGTATGTAACTAATCTTGATACTACTGCATACACTAACTAATGTTTGTTATAAATTTTAACAATTCTTTCACATAATGTAACAAAAACCTTTGAAATCAATAATTTGGCTATAAATCGATCAAACAATATGTATTTATGTTATCTGTACAGCAAAATCAAAATGTTCATTTGTAACAATTATTAAAATGTATCGTGTCAATACAAATTAAATGTGACATCTAACTCTATGATGATCAAGCTTATTCGTGAATTTGTTGCGATTTATACCAAAAGTTAATTTTCCGAAGCATATTTCATTTGGTTCTAATTTATTATTACATCAAAATCAGTCGTACAATCACATAAAATCAACTACAATGATTGAAGCTATTGGAAGTTTAGGTTCGAAATTTGCGAGTATAAAATTTAATTTATACGATGTCGAGCGTGAAGCATATATATTTTTCATTGCTGTGTCGGAAATATGGCATGAAACCATTTAGACAGATGACCGGATTTTGTCTAGGATACAATTGATATCGGTGCTTATCAGAATCTGTAAATCTATATATTATGCATTTCTGCATGTACTTTGCATAGAGGTGTCACGGAGTTTTGGCATGAAATCTTTTGACATAGATCGAAACATTTTATTTAAGAATAAATGATCATTGTGATCATCAGATGCTGTAAAGCTACAATGCATTCTTGAATTTTTATATAAATGGCTCAGATATGGCATAAAGTCATTAGATAGATGACCAGATATTGTCTAGGATACAAATGATCAAGCTTACGACCCGGAACTGTAAATCTAGAATTGATTCCGAATAATCGCGTAGTATAATTTTTAGTAATTCTGCATACGTCGTATATTGTTAAGGTATAAATCACAAGTTGCAACAACCTTAGGATTACAACCACAAATAATAATAACCGTGGGCATGAACTGCTACGCATTGAACAGCTTATCATCGTTTTTATCACTGATATGACAATTTCCAAACCAACATCATACGCTGCCTTTGTGCAATAATTGGCGATATAAATATTTAATATTTTACTCATTATACCTATTGCTTTTTTAATTATTGCTATTTAGTTTATTTGTTCAAAAAGTTTAAGATTTGTGGTAACTATAACTAATATGAACGAAAAGGTATAGATAATATTTGTAACAAAGTTTACTTATAAAGTTTTATTGAAATAGCTTAACCTACTGTTATACAGTTAATATTTGAAATACAATAATTTATATTTTGGTTTAGCACTAAACATGAAAATATATTCAATCGTGCTCAAACATTTAAACAAGTTGTATAATTTAATACGGGTAAGAGGTTAAAATCATATCATTGAGTGTCAGAAGCTGGGAATCTTTGATGGTCAGGTAACGAATAGACATTATAGCAGCGTTTGCTTAGCGTTACGTACATGTGGAATCACCACCGCTCCAATGAGTGCCAATTGTCTCGAACTGTGAATACATATACTATAATTTGCTTGCATAGTGAATGCATTCCTAAGTGGTTTTTTTATACGATTTGGTAACAATGAACCATTAGCTTCATACCAGCAACCCCATGAAAGAAATAATACTACGTGGCTCTCTGTTTGTGAAAAGCATGCTTATTACAGGACAGAGGAGAATCATTGTAAAACGACATCCGAAACACAGTTCCATCCTTTCTGGTTAAACCGATTTCTTGTAGCATTTCACAAGAAAAACTTTGACGATTGGAATAATTTCGAGTTTAGTGCTGTTCGTACAGTTGTCATGTACAAAAGGAAAGAAAATGTAAATGAAATATAATAAAATACCACAATACAAAAATAGTAATATGCGAAAAAAAAATTTAATCAGTTTTTCATAAGGACACATTTGCCATAAAACTTCAAGCTGATGTGAATCTTCTCACACGATCTGAATAGTCAGTATAAGATTTTCGTGATCAGTTACAGCCAGAACCACGGCTAAATTTCGGGCCTTTTATTTCAAATACCCAGACTCAATTTTTCACTTTTAAAGACACAGCGCTAATTTTGGTAGCATTCGATACAGCTCGATAAGCCGGTTCAGGAAATTTATATTTCGGAAATTTCTAATTTCTAATTTCATGAAATTTCTGTTTCTTACAAAAAAATTTTCGGTTTAAGTGCTGTCCATTGGTTTAATTGTGCCTAAAATTTTCGAAAAAATTGGCGTTAAGTCGGATGGTGTAAAAATAAGCTAACTGGGACCACGGGTTATTGACTTAGACTTAAAAAATCTAACATAAGGCTAAGGCAAAATGAGAGTAGCACTTTTCCTTAAACTTGTGAACAGATTCGGATGAGTTTTGCACCAATCAAGTGCGGTATAAATGATATATTACACATTTATCGAGAAGTTTCAGCGAAAATTTTGGGTACCAAGGCGAAGGGCGATTGGTAACCCAAAAATCGAAAAAAATTATAATAAATGTGGTCGGAATGGATATATTATGAATCGGGTCATCCAACTGAGTCGAATGGGACCAAAAATTATCACTGTATCTTCTAAACTGACCAATTTTGTGCAGGAGCGTGGGCTAAAAAGGTGGTAAATATCCAGCTCAAAAACTTCTGCTAATGAAAGGAATAATTTGTACAAAATGGCTATGGTTCCTGTTTCACCTTGTGGTTCCTGTTTCACCATTACTGTGTCGTAAGAATTCATGAAAATTTGATCTCGTATCACTTAAACTACATTGATCGGAACGGTCTACAATTGGATAGCACAGTTGACAACTATATATCGTGTACAGATGCTCTCAAATTCATCCTACAAACCTAATTTTCTATTCTCATTATGGTAAACGTCCTTGTGAGATAACGTATTTTCAGATCTGCATGCTGAACATGTTCTTATATATAAATGAATGCTTCTTAAGAACATTATAACATGAAAAATATCGCTCTATGAAAATTGAAATGTTAAACAGAATGGACTCATACAAACAAACTATTATAAAAACAATCAATCGTAGTAATTAGAGTGCCAATATAATTTGAAAAATAAAACTGAAATACTCTCACTCATGTTAATTGATATTTTAACTTGACGCTAGACGTATACATGTAATATAGGTTGGTGTGTGTGAAATGATTGGCGCCATAGTCAGGATTTTGTGTTTAGAAACCAAAATATTTTGAAAAAGTGCACCTAACGTAGTACAAAATATATAGAGCTGAGGGGTGGGGTTTTGCCAATATAATGTATTGCTGAAAGAATGAATATAGCTTATAACCAATTTGAAGTGTAGTCACTACCGTTCGTGTGCTCAAGCTGCGATTTACTTTGCGATGTCTACGCCTGACAGCACAGATGCCCAATGTTCGTAGGCTTAAGTAGATATATGTTTCCAATGACAGGGGGTATGTCAGAGAGGAGGTACATTTTTCCAAATCTCGAAATTCGTTATTTTCTCTAAAGCATCAAAATTATTATATAGGTAAACTACTTAAATTTTGCTCGTAGACACCCATGCCTAACAGCATGGGCGCAGGGGTGGGGTGCACGGTAGGAAATGGGTGAGCCGGGGACGGTAGATATTTTCAACTATCGAATTGTTTAATTTTCCCCGAAAATTTTTGGCTGGAATAGCAAACACTTTGCCAAAAGCGTTTGAAAATATTGCTAAAATTTAGAAAGTAGATGACCACACTTAATAGCATAGTTCATACATGCGGGTGGATGCACCGAAGTTTCAGGGCGGACGGTAGAGGTCTTTGTGGGGGGGGGGTGGGGTAGAGGCCCTTGGAGGGTCCTACAGATGGTTGCTCAATTGTTCACGACCTCCCCCAAAGGCTTCTTTCACTTTGCCAATATTGCGGCAATTTTTACTAGTTTGCACCCTATATTTGTCAATTTCATTGGGCACGATCGGAGGGGGTGATACGCCAGAACCTCAGGGTTATGCCATAGCTGTAGCTGTACATTTGCTGGCTACGGATGGCGGATGGTTCCGGCCGGGGGGTGGGGGGTGGCGAGTTATGCAGCAGGTGTACGGATTTTTGCAAATATCGCATTTTCCTTAAAACATTTGGCCGAAATTGCTAAAAGTTCCCGGCATTCCATATTGTTATTGTGAAATTAAGCAAAAACGATGACGAAGTCATTAGTTTACTTCAGCTTTGAAATGACAAACTTTTTATGACAATGTGGAATAAATGAGAAATCACAGCAAGCTTATTTGACGTGATATATAACACATAGTTCTAGCTGAAAAATTATGAAATTGCCCTGTTGTGAAGGTATAGAATTGATGAAACTGTCTACAGTCATTTTCCAGTGCAACGTTATAATATTTTCAACAATCGATGCTTTAAATGACATATTCCTAACGTTAGCTCATGATCCATTGCAAACATTACCGTATAGTTAACAAACTTCACAATAACCGTTTTGGCATTTTAACCATTTCATCATATACTGACACATTGGCCGACTCACTACGTAGGTTTTGATTGCCGAATTTGTCGGTCGGCGTGCGTTTGTATGTGTGTTGTTAGTCGTTCGCTTAGTGAGGTTCCTTAAAGAATCCAGAAACAGTTCATGCCGTTAGTAAGTTTTAAATTTTCTAAATTCGGACGTTGTCATCGAGTCCCATTCAAAACGGCACTTTTATATGCGACTTGAGTGTAGGCGAACATTTTACCATACTATTTCACACTATTTTGAAATTTTAGCGTAAAATAGTGAAATAACAAAATACGATAAAAGGTGCCTTCTATGTTCATGAAATACGACACGCTGATGAGCTGCGAAATGCATTTCAGAATAAAACATGGTCTTACATCAACAACTGCTGCTAAGTGCTTCTTGGTTATGATGTACGTTTACCGAATTGCCGGACTGCATTGTATGAGTGAGTTCGGTTACACTTACTGTTTAACATTTTTCTAGTTATCAACGTCAGATACTCGCTACATATATACTCATACATGCCGGCAGGGGGGTAGGGGGGGTAACCCCCCCTGAGGTCCGGACCACCCCTGAGGCCGAAAAGTCCAGGGTGGTTACCCCCGCTGGGGGTGCGCAGCACCCCTCCCCCCGGGGTGCGCAGCACAAAACTTGCGCAAATTGTGTCTGCTTGTTGCTAGTGGTGCATATGCAGCTGTAAATTTGTGGAAGGCTTTTTGTTGAAAGACGTCATTCCTGAAATAAAAGTTAACCGAAATACTTATTTATATACTAACTAGATTTAGACATTGAATGTCTGCTATGGTCCACGGTGGACACGTAGGTGAACAATATACATCCGACGATCAAAAAAAAGGTGCTCACGAGACCGACCCCCCTAGACAAATTTGGCCGGCCAGGGGGGTTACCCCCCCTGAAATGACCGCGACCCACGCCCCCCCGTGGGGTCCCCTACCCCCCCTGGCATGACCGACCGTCGGCATGTATGATATATATACTAGTAGAGACTATCTTTTAGAGCAACTGTAGAACATTGCCTGATGCACGCAACCCTATGCCTTCACCTATGATTCGGATATTGTGTGAATCGAAATAAATTGCTATCAATACAAACTGTTGTGATATGTTTCGTTAAAATACCAAATTGAATCTCCTTCCATAAGTTTTGCTTACCCAAATTCAGCATTTATACACATCCATGTAAACGTGTACTTTTGAAGATATGTAAATCTGAACGAAGTAATA
>JASANE010014891.1:0-14799 GCA_030248225.1 Trileptium ribeirensis
CCATAATTCGCGACACAGGTTTCGCTTCGAAAATGGAGCGATAATCGGAGTTATCTACTGTACAAGTTTTCTGACGACAATTGTTTTGTGGGACCACTCGTTATTCCGCTGTTGAGCCGAATATGGTTCGTCGAGCCTTTGGCAGTAATAGCGGTTTTTCAATTTTAGGCTTGTTATTGCATGTTTTACCTTACAATGAGTGCCTGTTGGATTATCACGCGCACTGGAGTCGATGGCTTTGGTATCTAAAGTCTAACTTGACTATATTGTAGTTTTTCATGGGGTTTCGAGTGTTTAGATTGTCGAAATGTCCATATTCATTGTGTTTGGTTGTGTATTACGTGCAGGGTATCAAGATAGTATATAAATAGGTTTTTATGAATGCTGAATACATTGATTTGGATATCTTGAGTCAAGCGTGTATATTTCAAACCTTTTCTTACGTGGGCCAATGAACCCGATTTATAGGATATAGTCTTTGTCTATAATGTGCTCTGGTATGCTGAATGCGTTGGTTTTGTTAGTTAGAGTCCAGCACGAGTATCTTATGCCTTTTCAGATGTTTTCATTGGGTGTAGGGTCAACGAATCCGATTTCCGGAAAATAGCATGTCTTCGGTAGTTTGGTACATGATATCAAAAATAGTTTATACAGAAGTTTTCCGACATGCTGAATACAATGCAGCGTGCATATTTCATGTATTTTCGTTGGTTTTCAATAGGTTTAGGGTCAATTAAGCCGATTACTAAAATATAGTCTGTGTTCAGTTGTTTGGTTACGTATTGCGTACAGGTCATCAAGATTGTTTATATAAGGTTTTCGATGCGATTATTTGGTTATATAGACCAGCACAAATAAGTGATGGGGTGTCAGTTGTTTTTGATGTTTTTAAGGTCGGTAGCATTTTTAATAGATTCATGGTTTAAAACGTTTTAGGGTGGGATATACATCAAACACAGCTTTTTACAGGTGATTAAATGTATTATCTGAACGTTATTAACCAGCCCTACAGTACCCGCCAAAAATGACTGTCGCTCGCTCGCGACTCGCTCGAGACTCGCTCGCGACTCGCTCGAAATAAATTTGTTCTAAAAATAGAATTTTCTATTAATTTAAATAGTTGCGAAATCTCGAGCGAGCCACTCGCGCGCGACTCGCTCGAAATGCGACGGTCATTTTTGGCGAGTACTGTACTATTCTGTATGCCTAAAATTGGGATAAACAACTTTCTAGGGACACAAGAATGCTTAAAATTCCACTATTTCGTACATGGCGTATCTGATATGCTATATACTTCCATCGATGAACACTATAAATTAATTTGTGTAGCTGGAATTTATTCCAAGTTAATTACATCAAGAAAAATATCAAAAACAGGTTAAAAATTGCCTTGACAGACATTGGTCAACGGTACATCTAGTTCTGTAAGCTATGGAAACTATAATAAAAATGTTAAAAATCAGCTTTATTAAGATGTCTCCTATAAGCCAAAAAGTTGCAGAAAAATATTGCAAACGGTAATATTTATGTTTATAATGGTAATGCAATTTTAAGGACTGAAGTGACCCTAGGAATTTAGTGGCTTGTTGTATTGATCCAAAATACAGAAAGATTATTTGCGGTGGCTTCACGATCTTTTGAATATTTCCGCAAAAAAATTGCGCTAAAGACTTCTAGTCCTCGGACGAGTCCACATCAAGTCCACATGTATCTGACTTTGGCTACTGGCGTTTATTTATATTCAATGTATATTTATAATATTTTATTTTATATCAGTCCTGCAAACTAAACAAAGTGAATAATGCTTTTTGAACCTTTGTGAAGAAATACACAAAATAGTGAAAAATATTTTATTTTATCACGTGGCTGTACTTTAAAACTGTTGGATAAGGGATTGGGAAACCCCTTTCTTAATTATGTAATATCGGCACAATGTTTGCAGTTCGTGGACACCGTTGAGTTTGCAGCTGCACTCAGGTAAAAACAGAACCCACGTAGTAAGCGGTTTCAACAAACACTTGGTTTTTATTTTAGCGACGCAATAAGATGCGATACGGCTTAGAGATTTAATTGGCCATCTTGTTTTGAACGTTGTAGTAAGGAAAACTAATTTGAGCATCTCTCTAGCGAATTAATAGAATACTGTGAACAACGAGCCGCAAGGGGACTCAACTTTTTGCTTGTTTTCGACATTTAAATAAAAACGCATAAGCAAATATTTCTGCAAATGCTCCAGTTACACTGGTCTTATTTTGTAGAGCAATATAATTTTTGCAATTTTATTCTTTTTTGTAAATTCATGTCAATATAAGCGGTGTACGTCACTCTAAATTATATATTCAACACTCAAAAATCACCACGTTGGCAATAAGACAAGCTATTAGTATATTGTTTTCAGGCGGTACTTGGTCCGACACGATTCAAGCCGTCATCGTCGTCACCGTCGCTGAACAATCAATCTCGAGCTTCGTCAGTAAAAAGTCGAGTGCAGGGGTCGAGCGATGGTAGCGACGACGAACACCGACCGCTTTATAGCCCCGAAAATCCCTGTGCTTCAGGAGCTGCAAACTTACCGAGCTCACTTCCGCCGAAGACTGATAGTTGCTGTGATATTGACGAGAGCGAAATGGCAGCATGGCGTCGAAAAGTAGCGACGAGCGTTATTGCCGGCCTTAGCGAACAGCGGCTCGCTCAGTCGATTTGTGGCCAATTGCGGCAACGGATTCGTTCGGCTCATGAGGCGTTTTTCCGAGCTATCGAAAGACTGGATGTGTATCATAAACAGAGGTGTGTAATCTGTCCGCTGCGTTTTAGTTAATTGTGCCCGTTGACCATAATACTCTTAAAATTACGACAAAACCGAGTAGAACCAGTAACTTTGTGGTAGCTGATGAGATTGTTCCTCTTCATTCTGGGGCTGTGCCTAGTGGTACGAAAAGTATAAAATCAATTATGCGGCATTTAGGGCTCGTCTTAAGATTGTAGGAAACGTTATTTTAGTCAAACTTTGGTATTAACATTATTTCTTTTCGGGTAGCATTTCGTACACCAGTGTCCATGTTCAGGAAATATATCATAGCTATATTATATAAATATTGTTATGTAAAGTATTATAATTGAATTCCGAGTGAAGTGAGTGAAATGAGCGTAGCAACGAATTTTCACTTGCCAGAATTGTAAATTTCGAGGGTGTCATTTTCTGGGTTGTTTATGTGACTCGCATAACTCAACTTCGGCTGGGTGGAATGACTCGCTCGAAAGATCTAAATCTCTTTGTGCTGCTTAGTTAGACGGCAAAACGGATTCCAACTTCTTTCATCCGTAAAAATGGGCCGAACGGGGTTGGGTCAAAAAGGAATTCGAAAAAATGTTATAGGTGGTATCTGAGTCAAATTAAGCTCATTTTGTAGAGCCAAAAGACTGTAAAACTGTATAAAATACTTTGCTGCACGGTCGTTTTAAGTGGCAGGATATTGGTCAAAAAGGGTTTTTAATTGGCTCATGAGACCCAAATACACGAACATTGTAATATTTCCACCAACCGTTCGAGCTATGTCGGTTTTATTGGTCTCATTTTATAGAGCAATCCGTTAAATAGTCACACAACATTGCAATTCCTATTGCAGCTGTTAGTGCGGTGTGAAGTAAAAATTGGCTTTTGAATGGCCCCTTGCGACCCAGAATACGCGGAAACGGCAATAATTCCGTTACAGCAACGGCTATACGGATGTTATTTGTCTCATTTTGCACAGCAATTCATTCTCTATATAGCTGCAATTTTGGTATATATTGCTATTGTCTGCTCACGCTCCAGGGTTGGGTTAAAATGGGTTTTGAGTGGGCCCATGAGTCCCAAATTACACGAAAACAGTTATATTGCCATCGCCACACGGGCTATATGGATGATATTGGACTATATTGTATAGCTTTATCTTCTATGTAGCCGCAAGTGATATGCTGCTATTGTCATTATTTACTCTACACGGTTGTGCGAAATTGGGGATTTTAGATGGGCTTGTGAAACCCTAAATAAACAGTAAGTGGGTTAAACTATAGATTCAACATTCAGAATATACCACCTTAGCGATAACTCGATCTATTAGGTTATAATTTCACACTGAAATGGGCTTTTCGCGGTTTATAAAGATGCAGAAATAAATGTTTTACCTTTTCTACAAATATCAAATTTGGAGACTAATGAGTTGGCGAAGTGTCGAATATGTAAATTTTGGACATTCATGCTACCTAGTAGGCCTTTAACCAAGCAATGGATGTAGGTAGTGCTAACATTTCAGGTTGTACAAAGCTGAAGATCATCATCTTCGACTCCGAAAACAACATGCTCCTCGCATGGCACGCTTAACTATGGAGAGTTTGGCACTTCGCGATGTTTTGCTTTACGGTGAGTTGAGCACCTAGTAGACGCGTAACAAGGTATATAAAATAGTTAAAACGCCGCACAAAGAATCTCGCTTTGCAGCGCTATGCTTTTGTGTATTTTAAAATTTGAACAATAGAACATATTGAGTGATTCATTTGGACCTATCTGTGTCCAATGTGCTTTCCGGAATGCTACTGTATTCCGTGGGTTCTTCCTCCTCCCAGTCCCTTATATTATATATGGTAGCCCGACTTGGCATTCGCGTAAGATACTATAGATCCGGGAAGATTAGTCATGATTTTTCGATTGTCTAATCGTACGTGGGGTTCTAAGTGTTAAGGAACTAAATATGGTAAAAAATTTGATAACAGTCGTTTTTGGAGCTCTTTAATGGATCTTAGCAAGTAGAATTGTATTTGCGTGACCGATGCTACATTATGTAGCTCCGGAAATGTTAAGTATGGTTTTTGGTGGTCTAACTATGTTTATGGTTGAAATCATAAAGTTTGACTCAGCTTTTATCTATGAAGGCGCTTTACCCGCACATGTATATTTATAATTTTGGCCGCGTCTGAACGTTCTGTTGATTTTCTGCAAGATTTTATGCGCTTCCATCTTCGGGCAACTACTGCGTGAACCGGCAACTATTTAACAATGTTACCTGTACACGTTGTGTTGCGTTCCTGAATGGTTTTGCCTTCCACTGATACTTCTTCATATCGTTAATGGGGTTGTGTCGGGAGTGTAGCGTCAAATTATTACACTTCTGACAGCGCTTCATTTATTAGTCACACTTCCTTTCTATTCAAATGTCGTCGGTACTTCTTGATCGGTAATTGCTTTCAGGTATGCCTCTACTCGGTCCTGAAATCGGCCGCGGCCAGTACGGAGTGGTGTACGCGTGCGAAAAATGGGGCCCACGTGGGCCTTGCGCTGTCAAGTCTGTCGTTCCGCCTGATGACAAACATTGGAACGATTTAGCGTTGGAATTCTTTTACACAAAGTATGCGATAATACGAGCATTCTGGGAATGGTATAAGCCCACTTTTTATCGCGGTAAATTTTGGGTATCACGGGCACAAGAGTACTTCAGTTTTATTTACTTTTACGATAATTGTAACAAGTTTTCTAGTCATTGGCATTTCGCACGCTGTGCCGTTAGAAAGGCTTTAGTTTGTGCATCATGGTGCTACTGTTTTTTCTAACATGGTAGGGTATTGGCCAAAAATAATGGTTAGCCTTAGCACTAAGAGGCTAACTCTTACCACTGATCAACTACAGGTTAGTTGGTTAAAAAGTATTCGACAAATGAATTTCAATTCAACTAACCCTTGGCTTCTGGATAGGATTTTGACTTTGAGGAAATAAAATTTATATGGATTTCTGCGTATTGATGAACGAATTTTGCATTTCAGCGGTGATTTTTGGTGAACGAATTTTTACTATTATAATAAGGCAGACTGTGTGGTTTAGGCCTCTAATTTGTTTTGCACAAAATTTACTCTACATTTTGTCTACGTGGCTCGCCCTACTGTCGTAGTGAATAAAGAGTGCCCAGTGGTCAATTATTGTGGCGGGTGCCGTACAAGTAATTCGCGTTGTTTAATTGAATTTTCTGTAGTGAGTGAAACAAGCGTTGTGAAGAATTCTCACTGGCCAAAGTATTAAATTTCAACTGTGCCCGTTTCTGTTTTCGCATTGTTCAACAATGGCTGGGAAGATTGATTCGTGTGATACCTCACTCGTCAATTTATGAGACGCGAAAACGGATTTCAACTCTTTCCGGCTTTAAATTGGATGGAATGGGCTCGGGTCAGGTCAAAAAATGTCCGACAAAATGTATTATGAATTGTATTTTGATAAGTAGTGCGATGATACAAACGAAAAAGCTCTATAAGGGTGTAAAGAATGATTTGCTATATAAGTTTTAGGATGCATGATTTGGGTGAAAAGTGGTTTTTAAACGGACCAATGAGATCCAAAATACACAAAAACGGCAATAGCTTCGTAACCGCTTGAGCTAGAGTACCGGCTAGACATGAGTGTCACCTTTCGAACGAAAGAAAATCGAACAGAAATTGGGACATAAAGTTTTTTTATTCTCGAAACGCTCGAATATGCTTCGAAAAGCTCTGGAATAAACTTAAGAAAGAGCGACAAAATGTCGAACACGTCTCGAACAAAATTTGAATTGCCAACTAAATTTTGAATTTACTGAACGGGCCTCTAGCTTTAATTATTTTCACCTTATTTCAAACATAAGTTTATGATTCTTTACATCTTCAGTCATGCTAACCTTATAAATAATAATTTCAAACTGTAAAACAAAGGACATTATATTTAATAACATGCACAAAATGCAATGAACAATATGTTGGCGAACCTGCCAGATCACTCATACTCAAAGAGAGATTTAACGAACATAGAATTGTTGTTCTCAAGATGATAATAAACATAGCAAGACAGTTAGCGTCCATTTGAACAACGGCACGTTTAATGTCAAAAACATTATACCGTCATGGCCAGAATTAATTGAAAAATAATCAATCGAACTTTCGATCGATTTCGATTAAACGAAATTTCGATCGACTTCGATTTACAGCAAATTCCAATGATTTAAACACAATTTATATGTCGCCGAACGGGTTTTTACTGGGTGTAAGTTGACAAATTTAGGCCTGACTGTGGGGGGGGGGTAGCTGCTGATACTCCCTTCTTCACGTATAAACATGTATCTAATGTAATTGTACAGAACATTTAGATAAATTCGCTCGTATGTTTTAATCAGTAGATATAATTAATATAGTTATACCTTGCATAAATTATATGTGTAAAATATAGTTCTATATGCAACCAAGAACATCTCCCGACGGCGGTATGTGTATATGCACTTCTGTTCTTATAAAAATTTAGTTCATACATAAAACAACCTAGTACGATAAACATGCGACAATTACAGACGTAAAAACACGCACACAAACAAATATATTTCGTTGATGAAGCTGAAGTTTATATTAAATGTGTTGGCGCGTAAGCTGAGTGTGAGCAGAGTTGTCCACTGTTGGCGTGTATGCTTTGATTTATTCTGTTTTTATAGTAGTGTAACTACAGTGCGTTGAAGTTGTTTTGTATTTCAAAACATGAAATATAATAATCGATATTTTAATATTTCGATTAAACGAAATTTCCATTTAGAGTCCATTTTGTCGGAGCCGACCCATTCCGACTATAGTCTCAAATTATAAATCTAAGTACAATCAGTACAAATTATTCGGCATGAAAATAATAAAAGGTGTATACATATGCACAGGCAGGGTGGTGGTCGGAAAATTTTTAGCGGGCTCGACGCCTCACCCGAGGAGACCTGCTAGAAATAAAGTTTTTCACTATCCACACTCCGCTCGATCCAACCCCACCGACCATCTTTAATGCACATGTCAGTATTTTTGTGCTGTTTAATTTCGCAGCACGTATATTACACGATATTCTAAGGTATTATTAACAGAACAGTCGCCCGAGGTAGATTGCTCTAATGGAGTTGAACCCCAAAATCTTAAACACCTAGTCGGGCATTTGCCTGGAGTAGACCCGACCCACCACTATTCACCAGAAATGTCAAACAGCATACATTACTTCTTTGAAAACTTAGACCGTTTGAAAAGAGAAAGTCAACATGCTAAGCGCATAATATCGTTGTACACTTTAGTTGCATTAGTTTCATTTATTTTTTTATTTAACTTTATTAGTTTTTAACGCTTGTCTGTGTGTACCTAACTCTTTTGATAGTTTCTTTAAAACTTTTATTGGCGCTACTGTTATTCCATTATGTTGTACTTGTTTTGTTATTCCATTATGTTGTACTTGTTTAAATTTATATATCAGCAGCCTATATAAATAGATATTTGCTGTTGAACTGAACATGCGTGTGTCACAAGTTATACAGGTAGCATAAGTACAATTACTGTGTTCATTGTCAGTTTTTAGACTATTTTTTCATGCCTGCTCAACGTCCTAAGTGTGGAGAAGCGGTAGCTGGGACTTCGGGGGGCGGGGGTCGTTGGTCTTAGCACTTATGCAGGGGGATCAGCCGGTCATGGGGAAGGTAGGTACGGCGCCGCCAAGTTAGTGGGCTCAGCGCCTTAGTGGTGGGCAATCTCCCTATGAGCATATATGATTATCTTTTTAATCCATCGCCAAAGTTATTCTGACGACCTTCGTGGTGCCTTAATAAACATAGTATTTACTTTTCAATTGAGTCTCAGAATTTCCTTAGTTCCGACGAAACAGAAAATCAATTTCGATTAAACAATATTTCGATCGAATTCAATGGATTGCGATTAAACGAAAATTCGATCGATCTAGAATACACTTATTTTTGGCAGCGACTGAAGTTCAGCTTATAGAAAAGATTGGTGACAGTAGTATATTTCAAAAAGACAGGTTATAAACAATGCCAGGAAAAATACTAGATTGCGCTTTAGGATTGGGAGCCATAGTACACATTATATTTACTTTTCAATTGAGTCTCAGAATTTGCTTAATTCCGACGAAACGACAATCAATTTCGATTAAACGAAAAATACTGGGTTGCCCGCTTTAGGACTGGGAAACCTTATGGTCTAAATAGAAATTTATCGATATAAATGGCACGAAATCGGTACTCTTTAATTTAAGACACAGTGATGACATCTTGCATTATTATATTAGGTAAGTAACATGACATGCGCAATATTTGGTCTAATGATCCTAAATTATTGAAATTCCTTCATACCTTCGATAGTCTTCGAATACAATAAACTTGCTAGCTCTCGTATTTTTAACTATAGACATACTGTATGTATCATAGATGGTGTTAATCGCATCTAACAATGTTACTGCCCTTATTAGTCCCTTTAAAGTTGATCTTTTTGGGCGCGATTTTATGTGGATTTGAATACTGTTGATGATGTTTACCTACGTTACCTTTTTGAAATGGGTCCTAAGTATCATCGTATTGAATTTTTTTACAAAGAACAGATTTATGCGTTACTTTAGTTAGGATGTGTATAGATATTCTGACTTAATTAGGATTAAAAATAATATTTCGTTTTCGGGAACAGAAGAGTGGTTTAGTCTTGTGCAACGCAAATTATTTGGTAATTTATCTAAATGTCAATCACGCAGTTTCGTAAATTGTATGCCAGACCGAATTAATCTTGATACATACAGTGGTTTATATGACTTGAAACGCATATATGTTATCACTCTAATCAAAACTATGCTTTATATGTAAAATTTTTTACACAGAATACAACGTGAAATGGAAGCACTAGTTTAAGGCAACACAATATACGGAAATATTAGTCTAGCCAAAAATGCTGTTGTGAAGCACCTTACCGGGGTTAGTAACTATTTCAATATTTATCCTGCAAAGGACGAAATAGATCTTATACTTATTCAGACTATACCGAAGGTTCACAAGTCTCCTATTAAGTTTAGAACTATTATTAGCAGTAGAACAGCTGTGACAAAAAGAATCTTTCGAAGGTATTGTGTTCAGCGCTTAGACTTATTCAAACCAGAATGCAGCGTTATTTGAAATTGCGTTAAGAAACACACGTGTAAATCCTTTTTGGATTATAGATAACAATGACCAGATAAACGTATAGGACTGATATTGGTACGAGCGGTCGGTATTAATTGTGGATTACTTTGGTCTATATTCGTCAACCATTATATGGGAGCAAGCGATATGAAACATTTGGCGACGTACGATTTGGATAAAGTAAATAATCAGCCATATATCGGTATTAACATATGTAAAGCATGGAACTACAATACGTGCGCAATGTTTATCTTCAAAGTGAAATAGCATATTGGCGATCGAAAGCGGTGCAATTTTATCGTCAGTGGTAAGAAGCAGGCGACCTCATCGACGGCAGATCAGATGTCGAAGAAACGCTCATCAGCTTCAACAACAACATCAAGTAGCGCAGGTGGTAGGAGAATTAATTGTGAATAAATTGAAAAAGGATATTCATGTGTAAATTTTCTATGTTGCATCCTAATATATATGTGCTGTGTAATCATAATTTTGTGAATATATCAAATAAAAAATGAAAACAAAACATCACGGTAGTCATTAAGCCGTCTGGTGATTCCTTTGGCTATGGATTAAATGTTATAAAAGGCTGCGTTTTGTTATTTCAGCCATTGTTTAGTTCGATCAGTATGTCTATACGTTTTAGCAGACATCTTATTCGTGGACATGCAAAACAACAAATTCCCCATAATTCTGTTGTTATCGATGATTACGAAGCTAATAATAACGAAGCTTACGGGCTATTTACTTTGCGTTGGTATGGAGGTTATATGGTGATCGTCCCGTGCAAAAAGTAGCTAATTGACATTTTATTGAAAAATGACATATGGGTACTCTCATGGGTAACTTTTTACGCTCTTTTCGTTGGAATAGGTTTCTGCTGCGACAAGTAGCTAATTGACGAGATAAAACATGTGGCGCGGTAGCTAATTGACATATTTTGCTTATAGGGATGTGCAAAAAGTAGCTAATTTTAGCGGGTTCAATTAGCTAATTTTTGCAGAATAGGTAGCGAAATCTTATTTTGCGCGAAGTAGCTAATTGGCAAATTAGCTACTTTTTGCTCCAGGGCAAGCGCTGTTTGGTAGTGCACAAAGTAGCTACTTGGGATTATGATGTCCATATTTATCTGAAAAAAGGTTTGTGTATCACGTGATGAGTGGATACTTGCCATCTTGCAATGTATTGCATTACTCACAGCTAACTTGACTAACCATATTTGTGCTATTCTCAGATATTTCAGATTTTATGAAATGCTTTTGTACCTAAACCGTATAATATTGTAATAACAATGAATAGTTTTAATGTAGATGACTACGTTTGGGTCAAATGGGGTAAAAAGTATTGGCCCGGCATAATATCGGACCCTGATAAGGCAGTCACAAAACGGCCTTCTAATGACCACTACCACGTTTGTTTCAGTGGTGATAACAGAATTCTGGGGTACTAAAAATAAGATTCTGCCGTTCAAAAATGACAATTTAAAAACAATGCTAAAAGTAACTAGCAAAGATAGCATGCGATTTGAAGCGGCAATAAGTAATATGCGCGAATATAGCGTGGCATCGCTGCACTATTTTCGTCAGCGGAGCAGGGCTCGACTTCAACTACTGTTGATCCGGTTGTTTCTTCAATCACCGAGCAATCCGCGAATGAAAGCAGCAAATTCAGATTTGTTCCCGATTGCTTGTCCGACGACGAAGATGATCACGATGATGACTGGCCATCGAATACATGTAAGAAAAGTGTCACTCCTTTGTTTTGTTACCTACTAACGTCCTAACTCACAGCGTGCTTTGCCGGATCGATATTATTGTACTTATTAGTAGATGCAGGGTTATAACCAGTCATATGTTTTTCATAGTGAGTGCAAGACCGTCATACCATATATATATTTATATATATGTATATTTCAGGGAATAACCGGAACCGGAACCAGCAACCGGAACCGTCCATTTAAACCGGATCCGCAACCGGAACCTGGTCTTCAAAATTTATATATAGTAAAACACATGATGGAAGAAATGAAGGTATAGTGGATTTAAAATGCATTAAAAATAACTTTTACATTAAACTTAATGTATTGGGATGGTATAGCAGCATTCGCGAAAAAAACATTTTTCGGGTTTAAAAAAAACATTCGCATGTAGCAACATATGTCAACTTAAACATATACAGTGTATACTCCCTCGCAACTGCTACAAGGCCGACACAGAATTGTTCGTTTCCTGTTGCTATACTCGTGATGATGGCCAAAAAATTAACGTTTTTCATTTGGGAATTTTTCGCGACTAAAAACATACTGTTCCTGAAAACACATGGCTGAGGCAAATGTTTTTTGAGAGCAAGTATATTAATGATCTTGAAAAAAACATGCTTTTGAGCCGCAATGGGCTGTTTTATGTATAAACCTTAAATCACAGCCATGTGAATGGTCGCACTCAAGTATTATCGAACTTTGGCCTTGATTCGCTTATTTGCTGGCTTATCACGCACCAATTATATGTAACATAATCAAATGACACTAGTGGATACCTTCGTAGTCTTCGCTTTAGAGATGGAATATCTATTCCTAAGCTTAATGTTACTTAGCAAACACTTGATTTTGAAGCGCATCTTTGCGAACATGGGAGATGGCACACGGTTTTCGTTTGGTTAAACCGTGGCGCCGGCAAAACTAAGCTACCCATTTCGGCTGGGGCCCTTTGTCTTTGAAGCTGGCGATATCGTGGAGTACGCAAAATTTGGAAATTACCCCGGGAATTTGTTTTTGCGCCAGGGCGAACCCATTGCGGGCCATAACACGTATTATGCTGGCAATACATTGTTCTTGTTCCGGGGTGAAAGGCGGCCTTCGTCCCGAATGTCCCTCATTCCCGTATTTCGTGACATAATTCACACTTTCGCCCTCGGCCTTTTTTATGGCAACGGTCAGTCTGAATCTGCTAAATCCATGTCTGATGCACAATCTCTCAAGTGAAATTTTCTCACCGGAATTTTTAGCCGCCAAATATTGCTCATGAGCTTCAGTCCATTTTTATCATTTTTCTTGTAGTAATAATAGGTTTTTGTTTACCAGACGTAACGAACTAACAGGTGGATATTAGTTACTAAATATAGTAAGGTGAAATGATACAAAAATACAAGTGTATACAAAGCACACACGAATCCGTATATATGTCTGATTATCCAGTGCTGGTAACACCAATTCATCGTCAGCAACAGCTTAGCTACTGGTTCATTTGCATAACGAGAGCACTTGCTTTGACATACGTATGTTCACATTAGTGAAGGTGGGGCGGCGACATGTCCGTTGCATGCATTATAAAGCCTTTAGGGGCGCTTCTTCGCCCAATTTTTTTGGTTAAAAATGTTTCGGCATGAATCATGCCGAAATAAGTTCGCGAAAAAATCATCCACCACCGTTTACTACCTGGTGGACAGATGCAGACGTAAGTATCCTATCCTGATCTCACTGGTATCCACGGTATTTTGTAAAAAGCGGAAGGGGTTGGGTAGTCTACAGGTTGAGTAGCACTGGATTAAAAAATTAAAAATTTTAACTTGCATGGGCTCAAAAATCACAAAATTTCATTTTCAGTGGCGGTTTCTCAGAAACGAAGAGCTGAAGTGTCATCACATACATACGAACCTTAGATGGTGGTGCCTACACCCACACGTTATTTGAGTCTGTTTGGCCCTTTGCGGGGGGCTCGAGGGAGAATGATTTTTTTGGGAAGATTTGAGAATGTTTTTAGAGCATGTTGCTATATTATTGCCTTTCTGAAACTTTAAAGAGACTGAGGAAGCTAATAATGTTTATTTATCGATCAATTATGTAGGTTTTTGGACATTCAGAGCAAAAAATGTCTTCCACTATACACCATTGCGTATACTGCGTCAAATCGAATGTGCTCACAAAGCTTGGAGCGTAGAATACACACTTTCGCTCTGTCTCCAGTCGCCTCCCTTTACTACACATACGTTTATTTCATGTTCTTCTGTAGGAAACTTAAAATTATTGGTTTATATGATTCTAAGAGAAAATAATAGATAGAAGGTAATTTTCTGATCAGTGGTCAGAGACACTGTTTAGGCTAGCGTTGGACAAACAGTGCCCGTCAGTTAGATCATAATGATGATAACTTTCTAATCAGAATGCTATAAATGAGACACACTGTGATGCTGCTCGCATAGTTTCAATAAATACAGTTCATTGCCAAGAAAGCAGTTTCTAGCTGCGTTGCAGATAACGTTAGTTTACTTCAATTTAGACTGATTTACCAAGTTTACAAGCGCACTGGCTGGTGCTTGACGCAATTTGTTAGCCAAGCATAGCATAAGTACTTCTGCGTAAGCCATACTCTGTTACCGAGTTGGACCGGCTTAATTAAAACGTATCCCACAGACTTCTGGATGTGTAAAATAACTGCTACAAGCATCGACCTGGCTTTGATTTAACAAACTCCTGCAGGTTATTATGAAAAATTCCTGCTCAAATTATGTGCTCTACTTACGTTTCACACGGCAAATTGGTTAATCTTTGCTTTTGCTTGGTTGTATTGGAACTTGATCGTTGTATAATATATATTACATATGTTTGGATTACAGGATGAAGCAAAAACGTGGAAAATTTTAAACAAAATTTTTAAACCGGAATTCCGGTTCCGGTATGGTTTTTGCCCTTTGCCGGAACCGCAACCGGAACACGATTTTCGCCGGAACCGGAATTCCGGTTACTCCCTGGTATATATATATATTGCTGCATAGCTAATAAGCTTATATGGTATTTCAGCAGCGCGTCACTGCAGTCGAAAGGCGTCAAGCAGACGCTTAG
>JASANE010014894.1:0-26411 GCA_030248225.1 Trileptium ribeirensis
ATATTACGAAGTTACTATATAAAACGTCGAATTTAGTTATATATGTGGCGTACCGCGAAAATTTCTATAGAAACTGCAAAATTGGTTAATATAGGACATTTACGTTGCGAAGATGTTCATAAGACGACAACTTTGGTTGTCTGCGGCATATGAATTGATTAAATCATACATAACATGAAATAGAATCGATTGCAGCACTCATTTATTCGATTGCAGCGCAGTCTAAACCATATAGAAAACGCATTTTCGATTCACAGTGGCACATTCCAAGTTCGAAATGTGTTTCCCACATAGACGTAAATTCTACAGGATGTTCGATAATGTTGATCTTATTCTGCGAACTCGGCGAACAACTCGCTAATTCTCTGAAAATGTTGGCAAAAGTGTACTTTCGTTATGAATAACAGAAAAATATAACCTTTTTAAACCTATTTTGCACAAACTGTAAAAATAAAAACCCTGTAATACTATTTACCCATTCCTGTTTATTTTGGTGCTGTAATGCTTTCAACTAAAAATCATTATCTATTTATCTTTATTTCTGGTTTTACAATGCCTCATATGTATATTGTAGCAAATACCAATAAGCACAATATATGGTAGCAAATGTAAATTAACACATATACACTTATAATGCATCGCGATTCATATTATTGTATTATATGTTACGGTTGTCCTCTAAGCACGTCAGGTTTATCGTGAAAACAGTCCTCATAATTTACATGAGACAATTTTCATGAAAGCCCTCGATAGTGATGCATACAGATTGTTTGGCCAAGAATTTATTCAGAAAGTCTAAAGTCTATTCAATTTTCTAAAGCGCATAATTTGAGCGATCCAGTATTGTAGGTTTTTGTGACACCAAGGCGAAAACGTTGGCTCATCAAGTGTTTGCCGTTTTATCGGTCGGTTTTGCCAAGCTTCACTGCTGTTAAAGCCATTTTGGCACATAAACTTTAGACAAATATCCACAGTCGTTTTATGAGATTCGCTCGTCAGTAATCAGCGCTTTGATTTCCAATGTTGTTTAGGCAATGGAATGACTAGTCAACCTTTAATCTCCAAACGGATCGGCAAAGTATTGCCAATCTGCCAAACGGCAACAAAAATGGCAGGTAATCTAGTTCAGCTGTATTTGTAAACAGGAATTATAGTTTGCTACAAAGCTATTTAAGGTTTAATAGATTGCTTAAATATGTTATCCTCTGCCTTGTCAGGCGTTTATAGTGCGACAACAGTCAAAAATAGATTTCCATGTTTGATTCCACATCGGCCTCTCTGTCAAAAAATAGTGTTTATTTCAGACATACAGTATTTCTTTCGGAGATTGTCAAGCAGACGAACATTCATGCCGTCAGTGTGTTTATGGCGATGATAAATGCAGTCGAACAGTTACTATTGGAACTGCGTTAGTAAAATTTTATAGTTCAATACTTCTGATATTGTGCAACTGATGTCACCTTTGTTCTTTCGATAAATGAATTATTAAGTGCATGTATGCTCATATGGCAGAGGGGGATTATTCTACTTGGACCTCCTCCAACCTCGTGAGGCGACACAAATCCTCCATAGAAGATAGCGTCATCTCCTTCCCCTGAGCCTTCGTATCCTCCGTGTCTTAGCTCTCCAAAGACGCACGGAAATTTTTGGCTAAACAGGCAAAAAACCTATGGAAATTGGCAAATTTGTGGAAAATTGGCGGAAAATAGACAAAAAATTAGGGAGAATTTAGCCAAAAATACGAAAAATTGTGAGTTCCACTAAATTTCGAAAATTTGTCCCACTTCCACACCGCTGACCTGGTGATCGCCTTCTAGAAAGGCCGAAGACCCCATTTCCGAGGCACACGCCATCCCACTGGGATTTTGGATTCGGTGCATGTGTGGTTAACTGCAATAAGATGTGAAATAAAATTAAGTTTGTCACATGCGTCAGGCCGTAACATTGTTCTTCACCCTTCTCACAGCTTCCGTCATATATCGATTCAATTACGAGATGCGTTAAAAAAAAAAAAAAACACTGTCCCATAAGTAACGCCCCAGCATTAAAGTGACCCAGCACGCCAAATAATAAACATATCTAAAAGCGTTTTGGTATGCACGTACTCTCATATATAACTTAGGTTTTTGATGAATAACACTTACCCTAAGTGCGAACCTGGGCGCCTCCAAGATCAATGCATTCTTCCAGTCGAAAACGCACACTTCGGCAGACTTTTCGAACCATGTCAGGCTCCAGAAGGGAGAGCTCCTCCGATATAGCCTCTTTCAGGCACAACAGGGTTTGTGGTTTGCGTTTGTATACCTTCTCCTTCAAACAGAAAAAGTCAGGAGGGTTTAGACCTGTAGAACGAGCAGGCCATTCGACAGGGCGTCGACACTCCCCAGCCAACAGTCAGGGAAGGTTTCGTCCAACCAACGGCGCACAGCCATCGCAAAATGAGGAGGCGCGCCATCCTGCATAAAGTGAAGCCTGTCAATATTTGGTAACTGTTGAATATTAGGATAAAATTCATTTCGCAGCATCATTAGATAGTTGTCTGCATTCACAGTACCATCGAAAAAGAACGGCCCAAAAAATCCACCAGACCACATGCCGACCCATACTGTCAGACCAGGGGCATTCATATGGTGTTCGATAGTGTTATGAGGGTTTTCTGCATGCCAATAAACACAATTATGCCGGTTAACGTGGCCGTTCAGTTTAAAATTGCTTTCGTCGGACCAAATGACTTCGTCAGCTAAGTCCGGATCATCGTCGAGACGCTGTAGCCATTTTTCACAAAATTCAACCCTGCGATCATAATCATCCTCATTCAGAGCATGAATTAACGTCGGTCTAAAAGGTTTTAGACCCAGACTTTTAACAATTCGGAAAACAGTCGATTTGCTGATGCCGGTTTCAACAGCACAACGGCGAATTGACTTTGTCGGACTATTGTCAAAATGATAGGAAATATCAGCTATCGCAGCATCACCAGATGCCGTCGGCTGTCTCAATGTTCCCGGGCAAGTCAGCTACGGAACCTATTAGGTCAAACCATTTATTAATTGAAGCAATAGTTTTATGATATGGGGGCTGTGAAGACGAATGCCGGGACCATTGTCGCACAACTTCACGGCTATTTTGGTTAACTGAATACAGTCTTACTGCAGTTATTCGATCAGCCAAATTAAGTCGAGTATCAGACATTTTGTTATACGTAGATATTTATAATATGTTCGGTTATAATTCCTGAAAGTATGAGGGTTGTAAGTATATTATGTCAGTCTCAGCAACAGTTTGAAGTTGGGGCGTTACTTATGGGGCGGCGGCGCGGGGTGGTGGAGTTTCAGGGGTATCAGACTGCGTAAGAGTCGGGGGATCGGCGACGTCCAGAGGGGCCCAAGAGTCAGGGCATAATTCCCCTCTCCTCCTATGAGTATGCATGATTCATTTAAATTGGGCTCCGAAAAACCTATTCTTGTTAAACCGGCAGTCATGGTACAGGTAATTATTTTAAAAATAGTCAACACACTACGATTTACACCAGGTGCCATCACAACGATCAAAAAATAAGTTTCATCGCGGTAATTTCGAAACAAAATGCCTGACATGCCTGCATACTTTCCTGTATTTGTAGACAAAGATACACGTCAACTGATATGGGAATCGTGCATAGATAACAGCAGGTTTTAGGTCAATTGAGGCACAGTGTAAAAGGTGCAAAATTAAATATCGAGGTTTTCTCCATTCAGTAAAAATACACAAAGCTAACAGCTAAGTCATTGTTTCGAAGCTTTCAATTTTATTTTAAAACCTCTAATTCGGATGCTCCAAATTTTTTGGGTTTGTAACGAGTTCAAACGAGTACGATAGCACGAGTTTGAACGAGTTGCCTTGCGTACAAATCTTTGAACGCATTATTACCTATGCTATAACTGACTTGTTATGTAGCTAACCGTGCATTCAGACATTTGTATGCACTGATTTGTTACATGTACTATATTACAAAACTCTGTTAGAGAAGAAAATAGTAATTGCAATAGCTAATTCCAAGTTCAAAAATTTTCATTGGATAATTGTGAATGCAGAGCGACCGATTACAAAACGAGGTAATTTCTGTTCGCTAACATAATCCATCTATTTCCAGTTTGGCTACAATTTCGTTTTACAACGCACGAACATTCTGCATTTTTTCCTTAGGCTAACACATTTCGTTTTAGATAATACCTGTTGTAGTTTGTGAACATCACATGTTGTGTACAGATTTTAAAACTTTAAACGGTGTATTTTCGTGCGATAACGAAATATAACTTTTACTGTTTAAGCGCCAAACGGTCACTGATTAGTTATTCAATGTTTTAGAACTAATCGTTAATAGGCATTTTGTTTTTTACGTTTTGGGTGCATTGCCCAAAACGCCAATTTTACGTTCTACTATGTTTTGACGTATGGTTGGTACACTGAAGAAGCGATCGCTAATGACAAAAGAGGATGGTAGGTAGCGCACCTTAGGTTACTCATGCATAAACGACAGTGGCATTTCGAAGACCATATAACTGCCCAAATAGCGGAGTGGAATACCTCTGTTGTTTCTATGACATTGAATATTCTAGGATAATTTTTATTAGCCCATCCAGTTTGTTGAAAATAGCCATTTAGTGCAAATATCTGACTGCCGTGATTCGAATATCGGATATGTTGCAAATATCGAACATTGTGCTGGATGCACGACAAGGACGTGACACTTATCGCAAACACATCTTTTACACGTGTTGCCGCATCGAGTATAGTTACCATAATTGCTTATGCAGCGCGGTTAGCCTTAACCAAATAATAGGACGTCTTATCCGAACCCGACACATTTCAGCCTTGCCTGCCCGACCTGATCATGACCTATACGATTGATATATATTATCAATGTAATTTTAATGCAAAACAGAACAGTCCTGTTTTAGAATTAGGTTTGAAATGATTGTAGTTGACTTCCATTTCACCTTCATTGTGGCGGCAATATATTAAACGAAACAAATAACGTGCGGCCGAGGAGATATGCGCATACATTGCAATGAAATATAGAACTTGTGCAGTGAAGCGTATACTGTCACATATCAATTACAAATTGTATTGTTCTTCTTATTTATCTTGAGCGTTTGTCCACTAGGTTGCGGGGTCTGCTTGTTTGTAAAGGCCTCTCCATTTAATCCGGTTGAGGGCATCGTTTGGGATTGCACCAACAATCCTTAAGTCTGCGTTCAGTCGATCCATCCATCTTTTCTTCGGTCTTCCACGAAGCCGACGACCTGGTGGGTGTAGTATGAGCGATGTCTTTGCTACTGAACCTTCTTCCCGGCGAATTACGTGTCCTCTATCTCGATTCTTGCGTCTTCCTTACTATAGGTGTTTCCCCATGCCTCTGCGAACATCGTCATTCCTGATCCCATTTTGATATCCCCAAACACAATCTCAGCATACGCATTTCCATTGCACGAAGGTCTTGCCGTTGTTGGCCACCATTCCGATCCGTATAGAGCAACCGATCTTATGACGCAGTTATAAACTTTCGCCTTCAGGCGCTGTAGCATGCGGCAGTCGCATAGGACACCGGTTACTTGCCGCCATTAAGCCCTAGCAGCTGTAATCCTCGAACGAACCTCATGAGTGAGGTCGTCATCATTGGTGATAACAGATCCGAGGTACTTGAAGCTTTGTGTCTTCGTCAGGTCGGTATCATTGATTGTGATGGTGCCGTCCGTTTGGGGGCCACCTTCCATGTACTTTGTTTTCTTAATGTTGAGTCTCAATCCGTTATTCGCCAGCCGATCTTTCCAACATTACGTGTTTTCCTGGAGCTGGCGCCGGTCCGTATCCGCCGGTAAGACATCATTGGCGTATAGTAAGGTCCATGGCAATTTGGATGTCAGCAGTCATAAGTATCAATGCTCAGGATGAACAGCAGTGGCGAGAGGGCCGACCTATGGTAGACACCGACTTTGATATTAAACGGCTCAGACACACCGGCTGGACATCGCACTGTACTGTTGACGCCACTGTATAGAAGCTTCACCCAGTCGACGTAGGGTTTAGGGACGAGATGTTTGCGCAATGCCTGCCAGATCAAACTGCGAGGAGCCCTATCAAAAGCTTTTTCGAGATCCAGGAACGTTATGTGCACCATTTGATCCTTCTCGCGGTGTTTTTCTACTAGCAAACGGGCAGCATGAATAGCGTCGATTAGCATCAATTACAAATTGTATGCGCAACCTAAATAGTTGCTCAGTTCGAAATATGAAATTAAGTTATTCATAATTTACTGGCAGAATATATCTGTGTTTTAAATAGTAAATAAAAAGCTACGACACTGAGTCAATAATAAATAATGGGAATCGTATTAGTCACGTCGAGTGAAGACTGAGGACCATCTCAATCTGTGGCGGTGGCGAATATTAAATTAACACAATAGCATATTTATTTTGGGGTCACTGGCGTGACTCCTGGGGCGGGTTTGGATGGGGTCCGAACCCGCAGTTTATGGCCGTACGTTTGTGTAGCATGGTTTTGAGGAAGAATCCATGTGTATTTCATAACATTTATGTCTTCTATTTTATATGGCTGCCTGATTGGCGTCACATATTAAGTTAAGACCTAACGTAAGCATAATACACATTTATTAAGAATATCGAATCCTCCAGTTCAAAATGCAAAAATAAATCCAAACCGTTTAAGACATATGTGCACAGTGAATCTTAAAATCAAAGCTTAGTCGCCATTACTATTATTGTGTGAATTTGATCAGCAGAGTCAGAGTATACATGATGTTTAACGGTTAATATGACGAAACTCAAACTGAAGGAGCACTTGATTAATTATTCCAAGGTACAGACTGTGATACTTTGAGTTGATGGTCAGGTCATATGTTTAAGCCATTTTCTTTGCAAAAAGTGAAAAGCTAAAAGCCATATTTACATTATCATTGATTGGTGTGTCTACAAGTGATTTTATCCCGGTATGAAGTTGCATGGTAGCGACCATCCTGGTCATATGATAGAAATGTTGCTATTACAACTGTCTAGGACTATCCAATCTTTTCAGCTAGCGGATCATTTCACAAGAAACACGATAGAAGAAATTATGGATTATTTCACTTTTACGTGATTATATAACCTATAATTTTCAGAAGTCGATTCCGTCCTTGTGCGGCGTTTATCTTAAAAAGTATCTAGCATGTGATCGTTTTGTCAGCCATTAGTTTTTCCATGCCTTGCGGCAGCTTCTTACCTGATAAAGACAGAAAGTGAAAAGTTTGGAATTACCATAAATAATGCTTTTATTAGCTAAGTCCGATTAATAATAATAAGGCGTCCCTCAGTCGTAAAATTGGTTAAGTCGTGTTTGAAAGTCATCGGAGTGGCTGACTGTATTGATGCTATTGATATTAACAGTACATGTTATCGGATAGTTGTTTCTATTTATGGTTTTAATAAACATGTTTTGAGTTTTCTCAATCGACACATCTATACATTGGTGAACCCGGCGTTCCGTTCAGCAACTACCTTTAACCGAATCCGGCAATAACCGCGAACGGTGTGATCGCCGAATTCCAACGAACACGTAAGTTCCAAAAGACAGCGTCAATGATAACGTTAGTGAAGTTTAGACAATGGTCTGGAACACTCGATCTTGGCTGTAAACCTACATTTTGGTGGATTTTTACGATCACCGATACTGGTCATAACTTTCTTGGAGCTGATTTCACGCAGTTTTTTTATCTCTTCTAGATCTTCGTAGTGGGAAGTTACGGGATGGTGTCACGCACGCAAATTTTATACCTGCCTTCAGACAATCTTACCTGAACTGTATGTTTTGATTGGAACCTAAATGTCTCCATATGACAACGAATTCGTATTGAAATTCTGTCAAAGTCCAAGAACTTCTTTCCGTGAAGTATGTCATTGAATGCAACATTATATCGAAACAAGGGATAACCTGTTTTCGCTCCACCGCGACACTCCGTTGGTGGCAAAATCAAAAACGTAAAACGTGACTACGATTATATGCTGGCATTGGACTTTATTAGATCATTTTCAAGCGCTTGGTCATTACATTTTCATTTGGTTCCAAAAATTACCAATGACTGGCGGCCATGCTGCGATTACTGCGCACTCAACAACGTCACGCAGTTTCTGACCGCTATTCAATTTCGCATATTCGCGATTTCAGTGAAATCTTCATCGGAAAGACAATTTTTTTAAATTGCAACCTTATAATAAAACACTGATCGCACTCGATGCTGTACCAAAGACAGTTATTACTAGCGTTGGGCAACGGCTGTGAAACAATTCTGTCGGCCGTTAATAATTTTCTGCTGTTCACAGTTACGAAAGTAGGTTAGTCAGCAGTGGCTCCGCCAGCCGTTGTCTACACGCTAGTCAATTACAAATCAGCCTGCTGGAACTTTTTCATGTATATAATCCTCTATAACCAACATATAATGATTTGGTACGGTTTAGTACTACTATGCCATATTTAAGCATATAAAATATATGTTTATTACTAAACTAATATGCGTCAAATGTTTAATGATAGAACTCAAAGCTGGCCGTGGCCCAGGACTAAATATAGTACAGTCTAGCTTTAGTTAGCCTAGGCGCAAAATTCGGCGCTTGCGTACGCCATATAAAAACTTCAGGTACAAATATATTATTGACCAAATGCTATGGAAACATTGACTAATATTAAATTCAAATCGCAGTAAGGGAAAGCTTCTTGTCAGTCAGCCTTCCATTTGTCGTCGCCAAAACGTTGAGCTGTCGCCCGGCGGTTTAGCCTTCGGCTGGCCAATGGCTGTCGGCCGGCCGAAAATTTGAACAGACGACCGACGGCCGGCCATTTGACTTTAAAACGGGCCGTTGCCCAACACTAGTAATGACAACCCCGTTCGGATTGTTCGAATACGTTCGGATGCCATTGTTTTGCGGAACGCCACTAAAATATTTCAACGCTTCGCTAATAATGTCGTTCGCGGATATAGTACTTTTGACCGAGAGCGTTTGACTGTTTTCTCAGTGGCCAAACACTACGTGATCGAAGGTCGAGAGTTTTCACATTTTGACCGATTACAAGCCCCTAGCTTTGGCACTCCGAACAGCATCATAACTAATTTTGGCAGCGAAAAGCACGTCAACTATCGTCGAGTGTACTAAGCATATCACACACGACCTGGTTTAGCAAATAAACCAGCTGATACGCTTTCGCGAATGGAGCGCAGCCAAGGGAGTGTCATGACCGTTGATCTCAATAAGTTTGCCAATCAGCAAGATGTCAAATCGATGAAACAACTCTACAAGCAACGGGAATGTGTCTTAAAAACCGCACTGTAACGGTTGTATGAACGAAATTTGGTGTGATTTTACAACATCGATAGCACGACCGTACGGTTCTGTAATCCTGCATTAGGCAGTTTTCGCTCACTTCACGCGTTGTCGAGTCCCGGCTCACGCGCAACTCAATGTTTGATTTGTGATCGTTTTGTGTGGTCAGCAGTTAGCACCTTATGTGTATGGTTGGGCTCAAGAATGCGAAGGTTGTTAACGAAGCAAAGTGGGACGACAAAGTTATTTCTATGCTGCAATAACCCAAACATCTCGATCGCCGCTTTGCGCACATTAATATTGATATTGTTCGGCTATTGCTATAGTCACAAAGGGCAGCCTTATATCCTTACCATAGTAGGCCGTTTTCATGATGGCCGGAAGCAATTCTAATTGCCAATATAATCAGTATCGCAATCGCAAAAGCAATAGTTTCGGGATGGATTGTCATGTTTGGTGTACCGTCAGTGATTACGTTGGACCGTTGTCGGCAGTGCGATTCACAATAGTTTCGATAACGTAATGGTGGGTTGGCAACGACGACAAACAGTAGTGTATCACCCTGCTGCTAACTGCGTGATAGCACGGGGAATCTTCAATTCAAATGTCACAAAACTTTAGCCGGTTGAGTTGAAGACCTGCCTGTGGTATTGCTCGGTTTTCGTTCTGCAGCAAAGATGAACTGAAATGTTCTGTCGCCAAGCTGGTTCACAGTATTACTCGGCTCAGTCCTTTCACGATGACAAAAACTTGGTAGTCGACACACTCGCATTTCTGCAACAGTTTCAAGAAACAATGGCGAAACGTGATCAACACTAACGCTAGTTCAACAACGACCAACATATTTGTCATGTGATTTTTAAACGTTCAAACACATACTTGTTTGTGACGACGCTGTTGGTAGGCCACTACAATCAATCTACTCAATAAATCTAAATCACTACTATCAATAAACCTATCGAGATGCTAAAGGGTTTAAGCTAAACGGTTACTATACATCGCGATTCTGGATCCGACACAATATCCATCGACCGAGTTAAACCTTGATTCAAGGAACCCGATGCGACTTAAGCCATCAGTGAGGGTTTCCGTCAGTGGTGGCCGATCCATTTAATAAACTATTCTTGGGCGGAGTATCTGTCGCAGCTTCCTAGCTAATAAAGACAGAAAGCGAAAACTTTCGAAAATCCGGAAATAACACATTGATTAGCTAGACCTTTTAAACCTATATAAGGCGCCCCTCATTCGAAAAAGTGGTTCAGTCGTATTTGATAGTGATTGAAGTGACTGACCGTATTTATGCTTGATTGGGCGCGGTCTTGCAGCAAGTATTAACAGTACATTATTGTTAGCGTACTGTTGTTTTTGTTGATGGTTTTAATAAACGGGCTGTGAGTTTTAACAGTGGACACATCTACAGTTTATTGTGCAAAAAATCTATATGAGACTATAAACTATAAGATACATGAGACACTATAAACAACTATGGCGCCTAAATCTACCTATTGTAATTTAGACATTTTTAATTCTTAAAAAACGCATTCTGCAGTAATGCAAATCAAAGTATATTGTAACTGATACCTTACAATATTTGCTAAAGTTTTATAGTGTGTACAGCATACCATTACCGACGCTGCACTCGCTATATATACCGTTGTATCTAATACAGCATCTAAGGCTTATTCATCAGAAAACATGGAGCGTATAAAAATTCTACATGTTGGGTAGTTTATAACGTAAACGCAGCAATAAGGTTTTGAATTATATGAAAAACGAAAAATTTAAATTACTTTCTCACAATGTTGACTAACTGTGTTACAAGCACATAACACGGCCTCGTTTGCGGGCAATCATTTTTAAGCATACTTATATTTAATTTTCGAAGAATTCAATCAACTATTGAGATTTTATAGCTGTATTAATGTATTAGTGCTTTTGTTTTTACAGCTTACATCAGTGAATTTTATCACTACTATTCTCGTGATGCATTCATATTTTATATAAATTTAAATATGCAGGATGCTTACAACTTATGTAGTGTCTCATACAGTTTATCACATAAGAATTTATAGAATATGTTACTGTAATAGAGCCACTAAAATGTGACATGAATAGGTTTATAAAGACAAAGCTTTTGAACTGGAGTTTTATTTTTTAGACATCGTGAATCACTGTTAATATTTTCTATTGCCTTGTTTACATGAGTCGAATAGTACAAAAGCTTTGTCTTCACGCAGAAGCAAAGGACTGGCTGATAAAGCTGAAGAAATTATGTGTTGTCAATACTTTTGAGCACAACTAAATGTGTTTTATCACCAAATAAAAAATTAATTGGCCATATTTTCCATTTAAGTGAAATTGCATTGCCTGGTTACGTTGTTTATCTTGGAACAGTCAGAGATGTCGATGTTCTTGCTCAAAGTCGTACTCAGTTGCCTCATTTCGGATTTCGAGGATGCATTCGAGGCTTTGAAATGAGTGGAAAGAAGATGAACCAATTGAAAATTGAAATGGAAAACGTATGTGGCTGCTAACTGTTGCCATCGGTACCTGGAGTTAACCATTATTCGATTTTTAGTTTTGCCGGAAATTGAAACACAAAATTAGGTTGGCTAATAAGCAAATAATCCGTTGATTTTATATTTACAGGAGCTGTCTAGAAGAAACATCTTTACTTGTTAAATGTTGTCACTAGTAAAACTGCTGCATGTATGATTTTTCCAACTCTTCCTGTTTTCTGATTGTAGTACTAGTTCGAAGCTATATTTTTATGTTTCTATATTGCAATGAAAAATACTGAATAAAATTTTAAATATATACTTAATAGAATAGCAGAGGATCAAATATTGCATTAAGTAGTCATTCTACACCATCAAGTATTTTCAAACTCAATATATTATAAGCACTCAAAGTAGTAAAATTACTATTTATACTCTGTTTGTATATGGAGATATCTTTGGTTTATTGTATAACAAATGTTTGTTATAATTATGACTGTATGAATATGATATTTGTTGTCGTCTTGTGAACAGTTGTTTCCTTATAGCTCGTCTTATTTTTTCAATATGTATCAAACAATTTTTGATTTCATGCTACAAAATTCCCATCGGAAGTATTTTCTTTTCCGTGTTCGTAATACTCTGAAGCCGAATAGCGGTTAAGGTAGTTAATTTAAACATTTGTGATAAGCCTTTAAACCATAACCAGTGCCCCATTATTTTCCCAAACTGTCTTAGACACATAATATTCCTCTATCTTCTTTGAACACAGGCACCTCTGAGTCATACTTCACTGTACTCATTTATCAGCATATACAGCTGAATAGCGTAAGCGAATTAAAATATCTTATTTACCCAGGACGTTGAAATTATTTAAGTAATTCTATATATATAATTTATGAAACAGACACTTAGAATTTTATAGCATTTGCAGCCGAAAATAATCCACATGTAAATAAGTACCTCCTCCAGTTAGCCATTAAATTTGTTTTATGATTGAATGACTATAGCATTAGAGGTTATGAAAATGCATAACTGCTTTAGCCAAATAATCGCAACTGGCTGCAAATAACGCCAGCATACATTGTTCAGTATTGTATTGCTATGTCGTATGATGTACATTTGCACGTGCATTGATAATCGTTCGGTTTGCGATGTTCCAAGGAACAGATCAATCGCCACTAGATAGTGTAGTGTTTTGCGGACGCCGCTGTCGCCCGTAAAACGGGGGTTGAGCAGACTAAGTGCAAGTAAAGCAATATTTGCATTGTTTTTGGTGATGCCAATCATGTTTAGTAATTTCCGCTGCACCTGGGTTTTTGTTAGCCAACATGTCATTGAGTAAAAAGGTGTTGCGGAATCGCCTTCTCGGTACTCTACCTATCTGCTTGTGTTTGGTTGCCTTCGCCGCAGATTGAAAAAATCCTCTCTAGAAAAGCATATTTATCGGCAGATTTTAACAATTTAGAGTGTTATAGGAGGAAAGAGTGCGAGGTTGATGCCATGCTACACAACTCACGACATTGTTCTTGATGAATTGCTTGGCTGAAATTTTAGAAATTTTGAAAAATTTAATAAGCAGTTTATATAAACTCGTAAAACATTTGAGCTTCATGTTCTATATTTAGTATATTAGATAATTGGCAAGTATTTTATTATGTATGCTATATATTGCGTTGCAAAATAATTTTAAATTAAGTGTAAATGCTTTCTGAAACTCCAATAGATACTTTATTCGCTGGCACACGTTTTATAGGTGATTGATCGGTGCGTCAGAAATGAAAGTTCGATATGTGATGCAAACAAAACTATTTGTCGCGGTGAAGGGCAATGCGTTAGTTTTTGGAATGAATATTCGTGTTTGTGCAGAGGCTACTTTTATGCCAAAAATTGCAGTGATGGTAAGCATAACAAATACGATGTTCGAGTTGAATAACACAATTTTCTAAAAATCATATATAGATTTTGAGACAAAACAGCATGCTCAATATATGAAGAGTATGGGTTGTTTTCAGGAAAAACACAGATATCTGATATTATTTGTTTCGTTAAAGAGTTCTTTCGGAAAACTTATAAACAAATGAGGTTTCGGATTGTTAAAGAACGTTTTTAAATCATCACAGGTAAAAGTGTCGCAAAGTAGTAAGTAAGAACTGCAGTAATGCCGTTCACGTTTCATTACACCATGCATATTGCGATCATGTTCCAAGATTCAAAACATCCTGGTTGTTTGACCGCTGTAGTGACCGCTGAGTTCTCGAGCGTTATTTAAATCCCATTATTAAAATGGGTGGCCTTCGAATCTTATTGAAACCCCAAGGGTATCTGTGGGCGTTTTTTCAGATTTTGTTTATACTATGTCAATATACGAGCATGATTCAAATTTTAATGTACTTTTGTTTTTAATAATTTAACATATGGTAAGGCCGTGGGAAATAATCAGCTTGAATGCACCGACTGGAGATGTGATTGACCGTAACATGAAGTATTGAAGCCTGCTGCGATAAATTAACAATTGGTAACGATTTTGGGAAAGAATTTTGTAATAAAACTATGAATAATTACATAATGTAAAACACCGACTATGTTTAACTGCCGTAATATGAAGGCGTACTATTATATACTTGCAGCCAAGAAATCGATGTGCATTGGTGGTGGTGCACATCTTTCATATAGAATGAGGAAAGAGCATCGTGGATCAGCTACGTTTCATTCCTCCAATATAATTTCTAATGCGGCTCTTAGCAAACCGTTTAATATATTATGGTGGATGCATAAAGATCTATATCAAAGGTACAATCAATCACCGAACAACCCAGATCACTGGATAACAATGTTATTTCGAACGAAAAAAGAAAACGGCGTGCTGTTATGGTGCGGCAACGGGCATGATACTTTTTCCATTATAGATGTATGTTTTGACTTTTTGTAACATATTATAAAATACATTACAAATTAACTGTCTAGTTAAAACTTCAAATATCTCTCAATGCTCAGAGTTAACATTAGATTGTTCAAGTACATACCAAGGTTTTACGTGAAGGCTAAATGTCATTGTTTGAAATGTAAAAAGTTCGAATTTATGCGAAATAAGTAAATAGCATTTTGGAATATTACGGCACTAAAACTGACTGCTGAAATCAAAACAAGTCTCAGCTCGCAAGTGATATTTTTGGTTTGGTTTTCAGAAATTATAAACAGTATATGCGAAGACTGAAATAACCTACATTTTAGCATCGAAATTTGTTTGACCAAATCTAGAAGCTAAACAGTACAGCCGAATCATTTTTAGATTGTCAATGGATCTATTCGATACACGATGAAAACAGAAAACACGGCGCCAACTTCAATCTTGAAAACGAAAGTGGTAAATGTAAATGACGGAAATTGGCACCTGTTATCAGTTGCATTTTTTGAAAACGGACAGATGGTAGGTTTGCTTTAGGACAATAAATTTCGGTGGCCGTTCATTACAGCGGATTAAGCACGGAGTGGAAACGTAACCAAAATAATGTGCATCGTACGGCTGTTATACATGTAACCAAGTGTTAAACTGGCTAATTTTTCCAAAAGATGTGTAAGTAATTGATCAGGGTAACTTAGGACAAGCCATAATGTAGCGAAGCCTAAGATCCTCTAGACAAAACCTTATGCTTGCCACTTGTAAGACTCAGATAAAATTTAACCTATTTGACTACTATACGTCTATAAAGCTACGACTATGTAGTATGTGTACCCCAAACTATCCGCAGGTATATTATGTGGAAGTGTACCCAAGAGGATAATTGTTGAATACGGCGAGTTCGACCGTGAGGTCTAATAGTACAACTAATGAAGCTCGCTTGCGAGGTAGAATTCGAGTGGTGAGAACAATCCCCCGAAGTCTGTTGTATAAAGCACACACAAACAAAGCCTACACACAGTACGCAGGTGCAGCATTATATAAACCGTGAGTCATGAGTCATAGTTACGCCCGCCTCTTTTGATAGCCAACGTATGCAGTAGACAAAACATCATACAACGAGTACAAAAACAATGAACTAACAATTTAATAATTCAATAAAACCCTAAATTGACCGTGAAAAGAACGTTAAAGAATTCAAACCGACACTTGAGAAAAGTATCATTTTTCATACAAAGTATGAAGCAGAAGTGTGAAAAATATTTGCCACACAATATTTTTAACACTCGCAATCAGATTGTTGGTCCAGAAAACCCCATATACGACACTAAAACCAACAATAAACACACATTTAGGTGCATTTCCCTTGACTTTTCACCAAATATGAAATTTGGCGCCAACTATAAGCTTAGTAGTTGAAAAACTTGTTATATATCATTGGAAAGCCCTGGTAAAGCTACATCGAATAGGCCTATTACTTTGCTGATACCTCGTTTACTTATTGAGAAAAGTCGCAAAAACTGGAGGGGGTGCCCGAAAAATGGGCCAAAATGACGTAATTTTGCCCCATAACTTTTCCCACGGGAAAAAATTCAAAAATCGGGCTCCGTTGCTACACCTAAATCAACCATTGCGGTTCCAATGACCTATCTTGCACCAAAATCCGCCCAACCGTTATCGTGATCCAGGTGCGACAGACACACACAGACAGGACCTCCTCAAACCCCCTACAGAGCCAAAATTGGAAATTCTCGTTCCACTCGCTCGCTTCGCTTCGCCCTCTCATTCAACTCGAATTCAAATATATATGTCACCAACCAATACAACTAAAGGCTCCAAGAGTAAGGGAATTATCGTCCTTCCCTGCAATATACTAAACTCTTAAGCCACAGTAAGACGACTAAACACCTCAGTTAGTAGGTACCACAGTTATACCACAAACCCTACAACTAGTTCCCCACGTGCTATTGGGTGTGTTTATGCACAACACTTAGGAAATTAAAAAAATGGTAGAGCTACTTACCAGCGGTAACTGCATCGGAGAGAACTCCCCGACTGAGCCGCGCAACTGGCTTATATACACCATATTTCAACCTATACCTACACTTCTGAATGCCACAAATTGTAACTGAAGCGCTTGTTGCAAAAATAATGTTTCGGCGGCTATTAATGTTTTTGGTTTTATCTTGAAGTTATTATCTATTAAAATTTGCGTAGTGCTTTTGGTCCAGGCACTAGGGACTTTAGTAATTCAAAGGCCAGTAAGAATACGACTGCAATTGCATATACTTCATGTTCGGAAGAAAATATGTACTATACACAACGGTAGGCTTTAAAGATTTATATGACGTTGCAACCGCAAAGTGCAGGAAAGCACTTTACGATTTAGCTTTAAATATGAATAACCTCCCGATTGGCAGTGATTAAAAATTTTCTACAGCAGACGCAGTGTATATATTTTAGCTGTTCAAAAATGTCTCTACGTATAGCGAGTTAATTAAAATAATTTTAATAGATCTCGTTTACAAGAAGCAGGAATGGTAACTCTGTGTAAACATCTTAGCCTAGCGAGTATTTTCCCTGCTAATTCTTAAACATCACATGGAAACAATTACTTCTCAACGATAGGACAAAGCTTAGGTTAAATAGCTGCGACTTCATAAAGTCGGCAAAATGAGCAAAAGGATTGTGAACGAACCGCGAAAAGTTGTGAACGGCATGTTCGACCGCTGGGTCGGTAAAACAATATATTGTAACCGGTTGGTATTTATGGAAACTTGACTGAAATATTTTATTATACGCATAACACTAAATAACCATTGTTATGATAACGTAAATTTAAAACATTTAAAGTCCCTACTACTGATGCCAAAATCTTCGTTTAACACGTTTTCAACGCCAAAATATCATCGTTCTAATGAAATTTTTGTACTGTTGTTGAACCGTGCCTAAAATGTTAATATACTAGATCTTAATGGCGGTTTTTTGAGACCATAACAACAAAAGTAAAAGCTTAGCGGAAATTGTACCAATTAAAATTCAAATCAACAAGGGTAATCCATTCATTTTTATGCACAAAATTGTTATTAAATGTAGTAAATAGGGAGAAAGGCTCTCCATTAAGAATTTCCAATCCCAAGTTCAAGATAGCAGTGTTCCGTGCTCATACAAGATTTGAATTTCAACTCAAAGTTTTCAACGGAAAGTGCAAAACCGCAAAGCACCACTACCATCCTCCTTCGTGGGTTATATACATATTTTGAAAATGCGCTTACATACAAAGTTGAGTTACACTTTTCAAACCGACATCTTTCAATGCACGCTGTCTAACAGTGAGGACAGCCCAACTATGAACCGTCCTGCTAGTTGAGATCTATGTATAATAAATGTCGGTGCGTGCATTGTATTCACTCACATTGCAAGGTAGCTCAAGGAAATAGTCAGCAGCTCGTAGGTAGCCAAGCGGTGGGCGTACAATTATCGCACCTTCACAAACCGATTTCAGTTCCTGCTGTGCCTGCTTGAATATTCGCGTTGCACAAATTTTTATAGGGACGTTAGATGGCAAATTTTAAAGCACTGTTACTAGAGACTTAAATCTATTTTTGCTGTATGACGGAGGTAATTATGTCGAAACCCTCATGATACGGAGCCACGCTAATAAACAAGAGAATGTGGTTAATTTCCTTTTTTTTAAATTAAAGACTCTCCATGGTTCTGCAGTCATATAGCATACTTTCTTCTAAATATTTTCCAGACAATTACGATCAAACATTTATACGTTCATTACCTCATTGTGCAGGAAACGCACGATTATAAAGTGGAGCTAAATATCTATCTGGAAACGGTCCCACGTTTTAGCGCTATTACAAACATTTTAAAATTGAATCGACGAGAAATATAATAGGACGCATTTGTGTAGTTTGGAACATGACTCACTGTAGTGATCAACTCTGCTAGAAATTAAATGAGCAGGTGGGTAGTAAATGCCAAAAGGCTTCTAAATCCTCCCAGCATGTGATGATTCTCTTAAACGACGGTCCAAAGATTCTAAAGTTTTAGGATATAACCAAACCCAAATATACAACAGAAACAAAATGGCGTCAGAACTGCAATAAGATAGACGGGATACCTTAGTAGCCTCGGTTTCCGAATTCCGTCAGCACGATCTGGTTGGAGTCGCGAGGTTCAGCTATGATACGAAATTTTAATTCGAAATCGGGAAAAGTGTTAGAAACAATTCACTCATGCTATGCGACATCCATTGCAATCAGTAATGTAAACCACACTATGTTTGCAAATTGAAAATTTGCGGGCGAATTTACACTGATATAATATATCAGTCAGTGTACAGCCAATGTTTGGTAGAGTTTGAGTGAGCCATTTAAATCAGTAGAATTGATATGTTAGGAAGATTGTGAGAATTTCATCTTTGAAATTCGCCAATGGAATTTAAACCGCTAACCTAACATTTTAATCGCTTAACACATCTATACTCGGCATCGGTAATACCTGATCAGCTCTTCAGTGACAGTATTTTTACCATGCTCGAATCGTACAACTGTAGCCTACGTGGTCCTAGGGTGTTTAGTCCCACCGTAGATTAAACACGAACTAATGGCAATGGGAGCACCAAGAGATATTTTATGAGCTTTATCCTAAGGCCTTAATGTGTCACCGCTTATAACGCAAATATATTATTTCCCTCACTACAACAAATTATAACTTTTAGACACATTAAACACATAAACAGCTGAACCGTACTCACCATGATTGCGCAGCTTCTGAGGCTGACTGAGGCCCTGATCTAACTGCACAAATGCTTAAATACCCGAGCTATAAGTCTACTCTCAATTGTCTCCCTTTTGATTTCTGTTAGTGTTCCAAATTACATAGTAAGGTTTTCCAAGTTTCACTCCGGTTCTACTCCCGCAAATACCCTTTTTATACCTAACTGAATTTTAGTCGTTAGAGAATAGGTTTTTATAATTTTCCCCGAATTACTAAGTATAAACAAAATTTAAGATTTTATCCAAAAATCCAGCAGATACACATACACATATCCGCTAATGTAGGCCTAATGCTTAGGGCACCCAACCATTACACTCAAATTCGATATATTTACAACTTATACCCTAGGCTCACATAAAACTCTCGTATTCCTGTTACTCCCGTAAAAACTCCCACAAATATTAGCTATGTCTTAAAATGCTCCTGCACCCTGTACAAAAATTCCAACACACAAGCGAAAAACATTAGGTGCGCATCATATAGAAACGTAAACACACGACAGAAGGTACTGCATACATACATTACGTTCCGTCATACAACAAACTCATAAACAAATTATGTAAGCACACATCGTATAGAGATAAACATATACAATACGTACATTTTTATACACATTCACAACAACCAAGCAAATATTATACAGTATATGCTTGACGCAGACGATAAACAATAAACGGCCCCATAGTAATATTGCTCATAGGCTATGTTTGGGCTCCGAACGTGGAAACCCTTGAGCACGGATAGAAATCGTTTCAATATAAACCAGGTAAGGCAAACCACGTCACATTATCCCCTCGCGCATATAAATCTATTCAAATATTTTTCTACATTTTCTATAATTTTCATATATACAATAATCTATACACCTACACCACACTTTTTATAAAAATAACACCTCGCAAATATCGCATCAATACAGCTTACGAAATCTTCATTACATCGATAGCGTACATGATATAGGACACCTCACTCTTTATCTATTTTGTCCTCTCTCCTCCACCCCCGAACCAGGTAAGGCAAACCACGTCACATTATCCCCTCTGCTGCATATAAATTTGTCCTCAAATTTTCCTCATCATAATTTTGTTTGTGAGGAAATTTTAAAAAAAAAAATATAGAATCTAAAACAATACCACATAAGCAATATATATTTTAAAAATTATTACCACTTAGCAAATAGAAGCATCAGTACAAAACTGAAGTAAATTATATTTCTTTCATCGAAGACGTAAAGGATTACTGATATACGAGATAAGGATAGTTAGCCCGACTTTCTTGTCAATTCATTTTTCCCCCCATATCTCCCCCCCCCCCCCCCCGCCGCCACCACTATCACTCGACAAATACCACTTCACCACCACTCCAATATAACTGTACTGTCATTTCGTGCACACCATAACAAAACACAATCGCCAGACCCCCCAAAAGAAGGAAAAGCAAAACAAGACACAAGAACACAAAGGCCACAGTCATCGTATGGCACGCAATGCCGAGGATACCAAACCTCGTAGCGAATAAAAAAACCCAGCGGACATTAAAAAATGGCAAATAACATTGGGGTTGTTTAAAGTATATATTAAGAACCGAACTGCAATAGATTAAAACAATTATTGTCATATCGTTATACATGGACTTTCAAAACCTAACACTGTTTAAAAATTTACATACAAGAATTACATACAACAAAAACAAAGTGCGAAAAACTGACGCAGCTGCATGGCGCAACCTTCTAACACATGCCAGACCCCGGCTATCATAACCTCAAGGGCGGACCCTAAGTTTTGTATTCTAGCCACTTTCCTTGGTCAGATCCAAGAAGTTACGGAGCTTAGCAGGCCGCAGGCGCGCTTCACGGGGTGTGTTCAGACCCCGCCCGATTGGTTGCGCACGTGTCTAGTATCCTGGTATGATTACCGAGGTCCCCCAGGGAGGTTGACACCGAAACCTGCTCACAGGTCATGATGTCAAACCGATATTCCCTATCTTAGCTTAACGGAAGTTGTTTATTCTAGAGCAAACCAAAGTAAAAGGCGTGATAAGTTTGGTTTTGCTAGGCAAATTTTTTGAGTTCTGCTGCACTATCCTTAGCCGAACACTTTGTCCGTTGTAGCCGTGTGGCCCCCACAGGGTTCCGACGAGCCCTGAGATGTTTAACGTCGGATTACCTAGTTTACCACTTAATATCCTGACTGCGTAAATATCCACAGATAATGTTTTCTAGTAAATTTTATCTTTCGTGCGAGTGTGACTATTAAGTCAGTAAAATTCATAAGTGATTCGTTGGACCACTCTCGCCGCAATACCATCACTCTAGCAGGTCAATAATGGTGGCGGACCGCTCGTGTCAGGGCTTGGGGGTATTTGCGTCCGCAAGCCGTGGCACGAAGGGTCGGCCCGTCCAATTGGACGTCCTTATCACGCTAAGAATCCAATAACACGGACACGTCACGTAATTTTCAAGAGTTTATTCAATGTTATGTACAGCGGTAATTAATAACGGGCATTCAGCAAGGTCAATGAACAACCACCAGTTAAAGCAGTAGTAATGTGCCAATCCGAGTATTCGTCCCTTCTTGTCCAATGCAAAAAGAAGCAAGGGGTAGCGCGAGCGAAGTCGTTCCCGATAGTATCGGACCGAAAACTGTACCCGAGGCGTTCAACTAAGTCCGCGACAGCTCGGGTTGTACGTTCGGCGTGCTCCGAAGTTCGCTCTCAAAAATTAAACGCGGTGTTGCCCGCAATGCGAGGGCTGAGCGGGGAAAGGAGGGTGTTCGTCTCTTTCACGGTACGATCTCAACAGACAAAGGGGGGCATGAATCGGGGTACGAAAACATGGAGGTACGGTACAAATCAAAACATGGTTGAATTAGCAAAATTACACGGTTAAAGCAAGCGATTACTTATAATACAAGTGAGCGGGCACTAATGCCAATAATGATTGTACGGCAGATGAAGCGTCCGTTTCTGGCGGTCAGATGCAAAACGCCGTCCGGTAGGAATTCTTAGTCCCGTAAGTTTGCCTAACACTCAAATTAAGTCTTTCGAATCAATTCTCCAGCACGAAGAGTTGTGTGTCATGTGTCCATTTACCTATGTGCCGATGCATCCAGTAGCCCAAACGGGAATCGAGGGTTGGCCAATTGTCGGTAAAATCCGTGAATAGTAGGATTGGGACGATGCGGCTGATTTTGGTCGTGGAGTACTAGTTGAACCACGTTATTTTTCTCGGGGGCACCATTTCGAGCACTTTGAAGGGTCACCCCTAGTTACCATTTTCCGGCTTTTCGCCCTCGGACGCGTCTGCGTCCCTTTTTTGGGTTGGTTTTGCTTTGTCGGTTTCCTTCTCTTCTTTTGTTGCCTTGGTTTCTTGGTTGCCCTTTTCCTTTCAGCCTCACTCTCTCTAACTCATCCTATTGCCTTAATACACTGTACTCATCGCAATTGTACAGTGTCTCAACTGCACTATCGAAATTGTGCAGTTGAGTTATTACTAAAATTTTAACGAATGTCCTCATAACTCGATAGTCGAGTGGTTAGTACTAAAGTTTCTGCAGCGGGCTTAAATTCCCCGTGCAGGATCGAAACTCAATCAAGGAAAACGGAAAAAGGAGAGAGAGACAGAAATGGTGAAAAGATAAATCGGGGCATACATAGTACATAGCCTAACGGGCAACCAGGGATAAAATGTAAAATTGCTTAAACTCAGCGATCAAGTCGCTCCAAAAAGAAAACGGGGTTTTGCACTTTCTCGGTTTGGGGTCAAATTGGTTCGAGAGAGGTCTCGATTTTTCTTTATTAAAATGGCGTATTGTGATTCCATTTGGAACACTGAGCACCCTAACGTGCCTTTGAAAACGCTTATTGCAGCCGATTTTGGTACCTAGCCATGCTGTCGGTTCGTTTTGGTAGCATGTGGTTTCCTACTTACTGCCAAGGAGCTTAACCACTAGTCTGTGTTGCGGTGAAACTTGGTAAATTTTATAACCAGATCGCTACCGTTTCGCAGTACACATTTGGAAGCGGTGTCGGTTACAACAATTGGAAACAGTATCCGTTACTAGAGTTCAAGCTGTGGGGTCATAGGGGCTGTCAGTGATTCGGGCGGTCGGGGCTGGATTCCGTACCAGGCACTGATGCTTCTCTTGTGATAACCAAACAAGCCCTAATTGAAGTTAAAGTAATCCGGCCACTTTTGTACGTGGCAATCATTGCAATTAGAAAGCAAAAACACCTTATACTCAGGTTACTGCTCTTAGAATTTGTTTCATCTTTTCTAGTTCCCCAAATTTTCTTAACTCGTCCTGATAAAGGAAATGGCCCGACGGAGGCTAATCCTCCGTCCCTAACTGCAACGTCGGTTCGAGCTCAAGCAGCGGCATGAGCACCGAACGGTCTACTAAACTATAAATTTATAAACCATAATCATAATCAGAAACGAGCAAGTAAGCAAATCCCTAAGGTTTCGTTGTGAAATTTTACCGTGGTCAGCTCAGGAAAATTCGACAGCCCTAACTCAAGAGTGACAAGTCATGTAAAAGCACGGACGAAGGGCGTCCATTTTTGATTTGTCTAACCTATGACCACGGGGAATCAGAACTACTTCGGCTTTTGTGTTCACAACCTAACACCCCCCGTGCATTCGATCGCGATGCCTAAACGGAACTCGACTCGAGGAGGTTGGTCAGGGAACAGGCAAAAGTGTACTCAGATGACATGAAAAACACGACGTCCTCCGACGGGCGTCTGGCCCACCTATCGAGAGTAAGATTGTGCGGCACTCGTTCAAATTTCAACGGTCTGTTACACTTCGCTCTGGGGAAAATAAACCCCCATTTATTCAGTCCTCTTCCTGACTTACAGCCTTTGGTCCGGGACAGCGATGGCTAGTCCCCTTCCGCGAGACGAAAAATGTCAGCGCGGGTCCTCCAACGATCGAACTCCATTCCACACGCGAACCAAAAGCAAAAACAAGAAAGCACGGGAAAGTCGAAAATGTTGCGAAATAAATACAATAAACATAGGCGTCGGAGCCGGTCAGTAGAGTCGACCGAACTCCGCGCTGCCGAAGTCGAACTGATTCCAAGAGACGACGCGGTAGTCGTCGCTTCAAAATTTTCTGCTGTGTTGAAAGATAGCGATTTTGTCGCTATCCAATCGGAGAAGCTCTTTTGACGCCCTCTTTTTCAAGTTCAAACCCGGGCGCCCAATCGAAGAATTCCCCAAATTTTTATTTTTGACAGCTATCGTAACCCCGGGTCCCCTTTAGAGAGAGTCGGCTTCAATCGAAATCGCCGACATCAAATTTGAACCCTCCGATTACTCGAAGGTCGACCATCTGTGAGTTTTCTCCAAAGTTCTCCGATTTTACCCCATCTGTAGTCCCAAATTCCTGTCAGAAACTTGTCGAAAACTCATTACTCAGATTTATTAAACCTATTACCTAACTTAGCTTGGTCGTTGTCCCCAAATGTTCCACGAAAGCTGCTAAATCACCCGTCAAATTTTCAAAATTTTGAATCTTTTCGCTCTGCAAAGTACTTAGAGTAAGCTGGAATATGTCTTTTCGGTGTTCTGGTCCTCATCCATCAAATTTTCCCCCAGCTAACTCGCCGATTTGAAGCCAAATTTCTGCTATTTAGCGAGTTAGCTGCCTCATCCATCACCTAATTAAGCTTATTTGGAGGGCATCTGGGGCTAAATTTTATCGCCCTATCCATGGATAAACGTGCAAACATTGCACGTTTATATGTTGGCTTACAAGATAAAGCCAAACATTCCTAGCATTCTCAGCATTCCTAGCTAAATTTCAAATGTCCCGACAGGACGTCTTCGGACGTCCCGAAGGGGGGGGGAACCGAAAGAGGGAATGAGCTGATTTCGCGGCCTGGGACGCAGCACATTCCTACGTATCCTCTGAACTATCCGGGGTCCCATTCAGGAACTCCCGGAGCCCATGGGAGGGCCCTAAACCTACCCCCCGTCTTTCCTAATCCTATGTGTCCAGCCCGTCCGTAAAACTCACGAATTTAGTAGAATTTAACACGTCCTGTCCTTGTTCGTCCTATTTTTTTGATATTGTCCTCGTAGAGTCTATATAAATATATATATATATACATTTCTACATACATACACACATACATACAATACTCATGAACACATACTACACATGAGACACACAGGCGACCTGAGCGACAGAAAGGTCGCTCAAGTCCACACTAGAAACATGCAGAACCACAACAACAACAACATTAGCACAACACAACAACAACAACAACAACAACAACACATACACATACACGCACACATAACATACTCATGGCGACAACAGCGACGACAACCGACCAAAAGTCGGTTAGAGAGAGTGGAAAAGAAAAAGAAGAACGAAAAAGAAAGGGCATGGGAAGGAAGTCGGGACAGGGGGTTCCCGAGGGAATTTCGAGGGGCTGGGGCGAAATTCGGTCCCAGGACGAAAAACGGGGCCGAATGATACCAAACACGAGGGGGTAGACGCAGTGGCGGGTCGGGACCCAATTTTGGGTTCCGATATATATTAGCATACGGGGTTTCAGCGGGCTTTCCTGCTCTAACGGTTGGGCGGAGCGACGCCCGCCGGGCATCGTTGAACTCGCCTTGGGAAGGCGATTCAGACGAGGGGTGTTTTTCCTGCCTTAACGGCAGCGGGTAGAGGGGCACTAAAATCACGACTGTTAAAGACTGTTAAAGAGAGTGTCGGCAAAAGTGTGGGGGCGCATCTTCGGCCGTCCCGGGTTAACGGGGCGACTGATGGAGACCCGCCGGGCATCGTTGAAGATGTCTCGACTTGGCGAATGCGATGAGGGGCGTTTTGCCTACTTTTGAGTTGGGGTT
>JASANE010014896.1:0-21965 GCA_030248225.1 Trileptium ribeirensis
AACGACCCATTACTTCCGGATTTGTTTACTTCTGGTTCAAATGATTAATTGTCCATGTTTAACTACCCAAAAACAATAATGATTAATTACCCTAAAATTATGATCAATTACCATGATTAATTACCCATGATTAATTACCCTAAAATTATTATTAATTACCATGATTAATTACCCATGATTAATTGCCCTAAAATTATGATTAATTACCCTATTTTTAATTACCCAAATTTTTGATTAATTACCCTAAAATTATGATTAATTGCCCTAAAATAATGATTAATTACCCTAAAATTATGATTAATTACCCTATTTTAATGATTAATTACCTAAATTTTTGATTAATTACCCTAAAATTATGATTAATCACCCAACCGAGAGGGGGAGGGGGGCAAAACCCGCCTTTTTCATCTACTTACAACAGCACAAAACCACCTGAAATTAAAAACTACGTACGCTATTAAAAGGGTAGACAAAACATGCGAGCCCCAAAATATATAAAAGAAATTCCCTATGAGGCGTAAAATATGTCGAATAAAAATAATCTCGCTGTTAGAACCATTTAGTAAAGTTTCCGCAATCGTACCATGAGAAAGTCAAAGACTTCCACTTCATTAATGGGGACGTACTGAACTGCTGATGCCGCTGCAGTAAAATGGGACATGCACTACATTTGCAAAAATGCATATGGAATCGAATAAAACACAACAGTTATAGTGAAATCACACCGACAGACTTTTACCTACCAGTTTGCTACAATATCAACGACACTTTATTACCAAAGAACGTGTCCCGCATAGCCACCTGATCTAAAAACGTGAAACCTGATCTAGAAACCTGATATAGACGTGGGAAACCGTCTGATTCATTATATAAGGTTGACTACGTGAGCTTGGCTGAGCTCTAGTATGATTTTCTACCTTGGACGTCTTGTTAGTACGTAATAGTATACAGCTTTCAAAAGAACAGATCCGACTATGTTACCATAAATTTCCATGTAAAATCGGTAGGATTGCATATTTTCAAAAAAATAAGCTCTTATGTAAGTTCAAACTGCCATTTTTGCAGAATTATCGTCAAGTGAATCAATGATACATGCGCAATAAATAAATATAAGTTAACAATTCTTTCGCTTAATGGCACTGCGACTACAGTCATGGTCTAGACAGTGACTTTCCTTTAATAATTCACAAACAAAAACATAAATAGATTCTGAGCGAAACCTATTTTTTAATATAAACTTAGTGAGATTATATATGTCTATAGAGCCCTGTTTCCTTATCTTACTTGTATATATAGGCATTAAACGTTTTATATAGTGACAAACTGTGCTTTACTACCCTCGCTAAGCGTCTAGTTTAAAGGTATCATATATCGGAGGCGAGTAGAAATACACAGCAGCAACTGTACTATTAAATGGAAAATATATGCAATAATAAAATTGACAGAAAATTTGCAATGATTTGATTAGTCTATTCGAAATGGAAACTCATAAATATTGTTCTGAACAGTAATATTTAACGATCGGCGTTTGACCGTTGTTTGTTGTATCGTGGGTTCGTCAAAGTAGGCCAACCATCGCGTAATGAACCAGAGTCAAACGTGTAGTAATTGTTAAAGTTTGTGACATACTTGTGACAAATAGCAGATGGAGCTGTAGGCAGTTCCCTATTTGGCAGTTTTGGGTAGCAATTATTAAAGTTAGAGATATACTTGTGACAAATAGTAGATGGAGCTGTAGGCAGTTCCCTATTTGGCAGTTTTGGGTAGCAATTATTAAAGTTAGAGATATACTTGTGACAAATAGTAGATGGAGCTGTAGGCAGTTCCCTATTTGGCAGTTTTGGTACTTGTAGATTTATTCACCAATATTTTTTTGTTTTTATGTGATCTGTCTGGTTAATAAGAAGATTATAAATTTTATGGGCTCATCGAGTGATATTCAGCGTTTGTCCGTTGTTTGTTGTGAGTATCGTGGGTTCGTTAAAGTAGGCCAACCAACACGTAATGAACCAGAGTCAAATGTGTAGCAATTGTTAAAGTTTGTGATATACTAGTGACAAATAGCAGATGGACCTGTAGGAAGTTCCCTATTTGGCAGTTTTGGTACTTGTAGATTTATTCATCAATATTGTTTTGTTTTTATGTGCTCTGTCTGGTTAATAAGAAGATCATAAATTTTATGGGCTCATCGAGTGATATTAAGCCTTCTCATTCCGGAGTTGAATTGTTTATCACGAAATGTTTGACAAACTCCAGTCAGCAGTGGGAAGCCAACATTGTATGGCAGCAAGCGACGTATGCATAGCATTGAGATGTCTTGTATTGTACAGTTCCTTAGAGAACCTCCCGAAGACAAGGAATAAATAACACAAGTGCAAAGAAACACCGCACGACAAACTCAGTTAAAGCAATGTACGCTGATGCATTATTTCTCAGTGTGTATAAAGCCGTTAGGTATCTAAAATAAAAAATTTTTCAACCTTTCAAAATGTTTGTATTGCAAAAGTATTTTATAGTAACCTCGTCCAAAGTACCTATAGCCGCGCAAATAAAATGCCGACCATACGGTTCTCGATATAGTAAGCCTAAGCCTTAGTCTAAGCAAAAGTTTCATTATTTTACGTTATTGTTATTAAGTCAGGGAATTATCAGCATTAAAAAGCGTCAAGCGAAATAATCCAAAAATCCAAATGTCACTACGAACAATGTTTTTGCAAAATATGGCTAGACAGCCAGACACTGCGTTTTATGTTGATCACTTCGAAAGTTGAAGTCAACTAAGATAAAATAAACGCAAAATCTCAATCGTGCCAATTACTATGATAATCGATGAGGGTCATGGTACGAAGTAGCTATATAGTTTTCGATAAGTGAGCCTAACGTTTACTTTAATATCTTTCAATAGTGCAGACAGAGGTTGAAATATGGGCTCACCGTGTTCAACGCAGAAAACACGAATTGTATAATATGGGCTATTGAATGCTCAAACATATCTCACAAATGTTCGAGAGCTTGCCACCCACATGCTATGACAGAGCCTCTATGTACCTAACGATTTCATTATCCCCTGTTACAAAATTGGCATGTTGGGACAAAACCAAAAGTTATGTCACCATGTCGTACGTGGCGTATTATATATACTCATCTACTACTTCATGATCCAGCTAGTGACCCAGTCAACTTTGCGTGGCCCACTATTGTCATAACAGCGCTATTAGCATTGTGTGTGTTACAGTGAAATATATAAAACCCAGCTCATGAGAGTTTAAAATACATGGTTACCAATACGTTGCAGAGGCATCTGTTGACATTTGATCAGTGCAAGGTCCACTTATCCACTTATTCAAATATACGCCCTGTGAAAGCCATGGGCAGCGTGCGTAATGCGGCGCACACGTGATAATGTCCCCAACGTTTGGACAATATGTATACCACTCAGTTTCAGGCACACTGTAGACAACAGGGCGTCATAGATACCCCATATTTTTATAAATCTTTTCAAAGGTAGGTAGCTAAGGGTATTGCCACTTCTCGATAGTGTTAAGTACACCGTGTCTTCATTGCAGTTTTACTGACAGTGTGCGGTATTATTTCGTCAACGTTTAAATGGCCTAGATACAAATATCGACATGGTTTAAAGACTATGCAGCACAGTTGACTAATAAACCTCATTAGCCACAGACGGTGTCCGTTGCAGTGAATTCGCGCCAGATTGGTGGCTAGGGGTATATACGACACTGTAAAGAAGAAATTTTGTAGCTATGGGTGCGTCGTACACCGTCGGAAATTGGCTTACAGTACGGGTGTCACCCTGACTGTCCATACGGTAGGGTTGCGACACAGGGGGACAAAAGTTTAAAACAGCGGGGACTTTATAGTGTGAACGCCGCATAACACAGTACCGTAACTATTTTTAATATCCATGGTTGCCAAAACGCCGTGGTCATTTCTGTGTAGGATCATGGACAAAGTTATTCGATTGAATACGGCGACAGTCTTCCATAAAGATTAATGTGTTTTTTCGCGTTAAATATTGACATGTCAGTATAGTTCAAGTTCTGACTAGGGTTCCTGACGCAGCACTTTTAATGACAGCGATAATATGACAATGCTCACATAACTTAAAATTTCGAATATATCCCAAATCCTTTTCCCTATCTAATGATTTAAATATATAGGGTATCGAAGCCATTATAACACATGGGACACGGTGGCCGCGGCATCGACGTTTGTGTTGCATAGTAAGTCTTGACGATTATCATACACCATGGTATTATCGTCAATATACACGAACAAAGCTTCCACAAACGTTGATTTGGAACGCAAACGCCGTATAATATATAATCCTCGTAATTCATCGCGACAGTCTATATTGCTGCGATATAACAGTAGTATTACTTAAATGCTCATATATAATTACTGAAAGGAAATAGAGCTAAAGAATATCATGTTTAAGGAATGGAAATAGCAAAATTAACACTATTTTGTCTTTAAAATAAAAGCCTTAGCTTAACTAAAATGTGCTTTGGAGTTTGGTAAAATGAAATACGCACTGTCTATGAGCATTGTGCCTCGTGACATATGCCTGGGAATAATTCTAGCTAATGTATATGTATCACAGACGAAGCCTGAAAACTTTATGTTTTACCATAAAGTAATGATTTTTAGCAGATATATTTCCTCATGAAACCAGTATAATTACGTTGATAACACTGTAATTCGTGTACTCTGATAACTGCACATCGTGGCCAATCAGATCACGATCATAAATATATCACGAATATGCTTGAAAAGTTACAGCTGATAGCATGCAAATGTTAACTGTTTAGCTTTAAAAGATGGTTGAACAATTACTGCTTCAGCCGGTTTGAGATATACATAACAATAGCTGTTCAACGATATCCATGGCCGTAGAAGCTTATTCTCTCCTAAGGGACGGGTCCTCTTCCCATATATATATATATATATATTATCGTCAAGCTGTTTTTTGAACAATGTTGACATTTGCAAAAATTTAGCCCACCCCCTCGCCGCGTATCCTGCGGGACTGTCTACTTCACCCTAAGAAGACGACCCTTGGACACCTAAGATATAAAAGCATATATCTGAATTCGAAAAAAATAACATGAAATAAGTGTAGTACCGCTTTGAGATTTATCTAGCGATGCGTTTGGTCATTATACTGGAAGAAATGATGTATTAACTTTTTTTGCGTTAGTCGACTCTAGCTAAGTAAATAAATTTAATGAAATTTACGGAATAAAAGATAAAAGTAAACTATTTGTTTTGATAGTGGCACTATTGCTATGGAAGAACTGATGCTGATACCTGGAGATCAGCACACTCCCGTTTCTGGTAACCTAGAATTTGCAACAGAACATAGATTCTTGCTTTCAGAAAATTTTAATTCTATTATCTAAATATTCCCGTTTGCCAAGACCTATAATAGTTTAATAATAGGACGTTTGTTACATATAAATTATTAAAGAGAGTATTTAAACAATCATACCGCAGTGTAAGCGATAAAAATACAACTCGGCGCAAAGAAATAGACGAATTAGCAAACACACTACGCCGCTCCTTTGTTTGCATTAACTTAGAAAACGTTTAAGTTTTCCATCGATATATACTTCGCGTCCCATTGGTGGTTTAAAACGGGCACTAACAGTGAACAGGAAGTTGTTTATTTTGCCGCTCGCCATTCCAAACATTGGTAGTTGGTTTATAAAGTACTTTAAAATCACTTGAACAAAATACTTTCTCTGAAAAAAATTGGTAGCCTGCGGTACAATGATAGAAAGACAGACATCAAATAAAAGATATACTACAAAGTTTGTGAAGGCGCACTATTAGAAATTTATTCAAAGCTACCGTAGGTGTTTGGTACTTGTAGGGGAAAGATATTAAACACGCTAAGTCGCCAAAAAGGGGAAATATCGCCCATAGAGTCCATAGATTCATTGAACAGTCACTTACCTAAATTTCAGTAAATATTCACTGAAAACAATTTATAAATCTTGTATATAATATTGTGAAAGTATTGCTGGTTTTTAATAGATCAGACATTCAGCTGCTCCTTAGTAGCAATATCGAAATTTTCCACCAGATTTGGCAAATATTTTTGTGGTCGGACGGGGCGTGAAGACGCGAACATCGGGGCGCTGTAATATTATAAATAATCAGTAAATAAAATATTTCATTATATAAATGTCGTAGGGAGGAAATTTGATATGGATTGATCCGGAATTGCACCGCCCCTGAATTTTGAGATGTATTGATTACACCGAATATGTACTCCTCTTACAGGATTTACTTCAAAACCACATTTGCATAAATTATAGAAAATAAATTTGCAGCAACAGTTTTATCTAATTTTAGAGTATCAGCAAATAAAGTTTGAAACTTTCATTTTATCCGATTTTATTTTATAAATATGGTATTTCGTATTATGGTAAACATTGCATATAAGAACTTCAACAAGATTGAAATTTAAAATAATGCTTTAATACCCAATTTTTAAGCTTGAAATTATTTCCTAAAATATGAATATGCAATGTTCACAACATGAATATGCAATGCTTGAGAATATGCAATGTACACAAAACGTGACATTATACTGCACGCGATCTATAACACATTTGAGAAATGAATGGTGGTATAGTCATTCGCGCGTTCGGTAATCTGTATGAACGTTAGAGTTTTTAATTTAGGCTCGGTTCGCTTCTGTACGGTTCTAAAGCCGAGCCGAAGTCGTCATGATGTAGAAAAAAAATGAGCCTAGCGCTATATTTATTCGCGTGAGCTAGGCCGATCCAAGCCTGGTGTATCTGGAAAATCTGGGCTGGCTCCAGTTTATTAAAACAACAAGCTTTATTATAGCAACTGATATTAAGATGCCAAAATTATAAAAGCAATTTCTATAGCTCTTTTTTGGTTTTGTATTATAAAAATTTAATATATTTCTATATTATTATGTATATTATACTAGTATTTTTTATTGAATTCCCTCGAGCATTAGATAACTAGAATTTTTATTATTAGGAGCCTCTGTTAGCATTGCCGAGCTTCGTTTGTTATCGTAATAGCTAAACCAAGCTGAGTTTGCTTATGGCAACGGCAGAGCAAAGCCAGACACTGTTCAGAACAGCCGAGCCAAACCTGAAAATGTTGCAATTTCCGAAATCCAGCGGCCTGATGTGAAATGTCTTACCTGTTAAAATACATGTTATTCAGTTAATTTGAATTCAAAACAATGTTTTCACAACTGTACATGCAAATCATCTGTGCATGCAAATCAATGATTGAAAGACAGGCAATGCTTTTTACAACTATTAACCTTACAGAACTAACTGAATGTTTCACTTTGACCGTTGCGATTTCACTATAGCGGTTTGATAAATAATATGATAACGCGACGTTAATGTGTGATACGGTGGACTATCATCCAAAGCTACATTAGCTTTCAATCGTATGCGGTTGTTCGCCTTCTGTTACTATACCAGTCGTTCCATGCTCTATAGCAGTTGCTACATTTACGGATACAACTGTACTAAATCATGCGGAAGTTACAAATAGCTTAAACAAATCTGGCATGGTTGCTATCAAAAGTACAGGTTTTAATGTCATACTTGTTGAACGTTTTATAACATGTATGTATTCAACCTAAGGTTAAGCTCCGTGCATAAAAATTAAATGAAATCTGCCCAGTTGTTGTCTAGAAACACGCGATAACGGAAGAAATCAAATGAAGTCTGGACTTTAAAGTAGCGGATTTTGAGCTTCATTATAAAACCTTAGAATGGCTTTTTCAATTGATGTTAATACACGTGTATTACCGAAATATCAATACACTGCGAAAATTTCAATAACATCAACCTAACGTTGTCAAAAAGTTTTGGTTTCAATTGGTTTCATTTTGAATTAAAATGACATGTTAGACATTCCTTTCAATATTTGGATTTGCCATTGAATTGGCATAGATATACCATAATAAGTATTTCTGATAAGTTTTTTATACGTTGTGATAAGTCAATTCGGTGCGCTTTGCACAAGATATGCGATCAAAACACAACTTTCAAAATTTGGTGTTGTTTGCAGTTTAAATTACGGTTTTGAAATTTTTACTCGTTACACGGAAGTGGGAGAATACTCAAGAAAAAATACACATAATTTCTAAATGTTTTGGAGCTCAACTATTACTCACAATCTTTATAGTGAATATTAACAAAATTATCCTACATCTTTGCTATGCTAAAAATCTTGTATTCTTTAAGCTTTGCTTCATTTTAAGTAGGTACTTATGCTACTTTTTTAGCATAACTATGCTAATTATTCAGCATAATTGTGCTAAATTAGGTCCTAAAATGTTAGCGTAAACTAAGATTAATATTAAACATAATTATGTTTAAAAACTTAAAATTTAAGCATAACGTTGCTAAATATTAAGTAGAAAATCCTTCTTAATTTATTTAGCATATTTATGCTTAAATGTTGGATTATAGGTTTTGGGCCTTGGGTTTGCGAATAAGAAAAATAGATAACGTAAGCTTATCCGCTTATATTAGCTTATATTCACTGCGCACAAACTCCCCACTAACCCGCTTATGAATTTTGACTCAAGAATTAAATTTGACTATTGTTCCAAAAAAAACCAATCTCACAATTCTAAACAAAACAAATCTTAATATAACTAAAAAAAAAACTCCCCCAAAAAAAACAACCCAACAACAACCGACCCTAAACATTTTTTGCGTTTCGTATAGACATTTCGTTACATTGCTTATTATGCTGTTTAACTATCTTTACCCACGAATTCTGAAGTTCGAAAAATGATCTATCTACGTCTTATCTATTTTCTGCAATTATATAGTATATACATATTTGTGTCTTGTGTTTGTGAAAATATCCAAATCGCCTTAGATTTTTGAACCTTGTCTTATATCATGTAGTGGTATGTACACTTGGTATATATCAAACGCTGTTTTATAACTCATATTAGATACAAACCCGATTTTGAATGAGTGCAAATTAAATTAAAATTAATTCTTGAATATACTAAAAAGTGAACATTGTTGATTTGTAATAAATTACTTGTCATGTTTGAGTCTGACTTTAGACTGAAAGCATGTAAACACCTATATAGTCACCTCATTGAATATACCCATATATGGTGGAAAATCCTGAAAGCACTACACTAAACTATGTTACTTAAGCTACATGCATATGTATTTATGCCTACCTATATAATCATAATTTGTAGCAGCACAAATGCTGTTGTATAAGCTAAAAAATATTTAGTCACATATAACTTGCTACAGTATTTCGAAATAAATATGGCCTGTCAACTCCAAATGTCAATTATAAAACTATATTTTCAAATTAACGCATCGCCGGTTATCGGGCTGACCTTCGTTGTGCAGTAACATGTTGACAAGTCTAAATTATTAATTCGAGGAGTGTGCGGTGCTGAAAAATAAGTTATTAATGGGCTTGCAATAACCTTAAGGGGTTTTACGTTATATACTCGCTGTAGCTTCTCATTGATTCAATCAATAAGCAACAAACACACAAAATGCAAGCTTATTTGTTAACAAAAGAAACAGAATAATACTGTGCAGCATAGAAACGCCAACGCTTTGTGAACTGCACAGTGGTGTCATCTAATATACTAAATGAAGAATAATGAAAACTTGACTGATTGAACTGAATTAAAATAACCCGGAATAATAGCTATACGTGGTCAAATGCTTAACACTGTGGACTCCAATACTGTCTTCAGCAGTAATTTGCAACCTAGTTTGTTCCGTATTTCATATTTTCTTTTCAACATAACTTAATATTTCATTTCGTTCAATACGTTGTATTGTCAAGAAATAAGAATAGCTTTCGGTGGTAACAGTTTAAAGGTTCTATGGGTTTAAAGACACAGAGCTTACTTAGATTTATGGTTAGTTAAATTTATGTAAGGGCAGCAGTTTAGGATTCTCCTTAGTATATTAAGACCGGAGAGTCTGTTGTTCATTTAAAGTTACTTGAGATAAAAGCCTTTAGCATTATGTCATGAGCATAGCATCGGCCGAAAATGTCTCTACTGTGTTTTCAGATTAGGAAAATTTTTCCTAGACCACAAAGCTAGTAATAAAAATTCACAATTATTTAAATAATTTTGCAATTTTTTGTGTCATTAATCTCATCGAGCATTTCTACAAAATCATAATTTTAAATAGTTTATACACCATCCACTTTAAAAATAAAATTGGATAATAAAAATTTTTCACAAATATTCTGAATACTCATGAAGCCTCCGAATTAAAAAATTTTCCCCGCCCAAGCTCCCCGCAAACGCTGATTTTGTATAACGTATTGCCTCTCAATGTTACTTGGAAGACCAAGATTATCAAACCGTCTAAAATTTGTGTCGTCAGCACAGGGAAAAGTGTGCTAATTTTCATCCGAATATTCTTGTTCATAGCGTTAAGTTGATAGAGTTCAGTCAAAATTTAGCGTTATCTTTCTAATGATAACTAAAATTGTAAAATAAACAATGTTTATCAATTTTGCAACATCCATTGTAAAATCTACTTTAGAAGCATGGTATAAGGAAGTTTTTGTTCGTTTAGTTCTATTAAACAGGGTTGTGTTATAGGCAGCTTTAATTCCGGCCTAACCTAGGATGACTCACTCCATCGCCCACTTCATACTTATCCATGTCTATAATCTTTAGCAATTTCATTCTATCAATTCATTTATTGTATTTACCGTAACAGATTTGCTAAAGTCACACAGCAAAATACGATGAGCTTCGAAATATTAATTTTGTTTGTACTGAAATTACATTTAAATCAAGTATTGTCTTGGTGCAATGCCTGCATAAAATGCGTCACAAGTCCTTGAGTACCCGGCTTGATTGCGAAAGCCTTAACTTTCGGACAAAAAGTGTAATAATTTGAAATTTGCAAAAGTTTGATCATTACACAGAATACTAACAAGAAAGAAGTTAAGAAAACAGGGCAGCCACAACGATTACCATTTTTTCGAAACTTTGACTTTGGTTTCATTATTTGTCATGACATTATATCTTAAAAATATTTGCTTTCGGTACAATTTTAGCAAAACGCTGTCGGAATCATAAACTTAAAATTATTCCACACACATCATAAAATAAAATTCTTTTAGGTAACCATTGTTGGGCAATGTGTTTTACGTTATCTCGTCTCACTTTAGCTTCCAAATGCTGTTTTATAAATAACCTTTGGTCCATATTTCATAAAAATCTATCTTCTAAAATCGACATCGTTTACAGAATAATAATTAGCAAGCCATAGGCTGCACAGAATGCTAATAAAGCTTTACATGGTTCGTTTCACTTCCACAAACCCGTAAATTAAAATCATAGTATCGGTTGGAAACTGTCGATAAAAGCTATGCTCCGAGAATGTTAATGGGGTTGTTTGTTGCTTGATGCAATGATATCAATCAATTAAATACTTGACGGTTTTTAAAACAAGCAATATCTAACCAACATATTAACAAATATGAAATGTAAAGCCGCTTTGAGTTGGTACGAATAAAAATGGATCTTCATAGAATAAATTAGAAGCGATAGATTTTAGCAAAACTCAATTAAATAAAAGTATTTGCAAACTGTGAACTTCTTTCGGAATTATTAAGTAACTTTTCCCTACATTTCTCCTCCGGTTAAACAAAAACCAAAACATTCGACATGATTGCGTTGATGCATTGTAATATTCGATTTTATATTCATACAGTTGAAGAAAGGAAAACTAAGAACTTTAATTTCAATTAATTTGACTTTGAGCGATTTCCACTGATTTCCCGATGCCTGTTTTTTGGTTCAGTCCGTTTTGGAATCATTAAATGTCAGCATCTACCAAATTTTGATATTTCTTAGTGCATTTATTGATAGTCGTAACCGTTTTAATTAAACAGATTGATTAAGTAACATATAGCTGCATTAATGCACAGAAATGTACATTTGCAGCGGTGCACATTAAACAGTCATGAGTTAATGTTATTTAAAACACGGCCCTGTGATATAATGAAATCTACATTACCACAAAATGTTCTGCAGAAAATTATGCGCATAACTATTTGACAGTTTTGTAACAAGAAACTAAGGATCGATTTCGAATATGGGTGTAGCAAGCAAATATAAAATACGTAATAAAACCTAGGCCATACTATCTGAAAACATTAGGGCATACTAGCAACATCTGTTAATTGATAGATGAAAAGGTTATTTCCCTAACAAAAGCAAAACATGACCAAATTTTCTTTAAGGAATAGAACGAAGGCTGATTTCGAAGGGTCTCAAGTCAAGTACCTTCTGCTCCTTACCATTTTCCCGGGTCTGTTTTTGTAACAAAGCATTACAAATGCCGCGTGTTTATAACAAACATAAACATGATGTGTTTTCTATTCTATTAAACGTTTTTCAGACTGCTTGGCTATATCCTTTCTCACTTATCGACGATAGGAACGCAAAATGGAAGATATGAATTTTGCATAGTATGTATTTATTAATAATTTATAGGTATATACTAGTTCTATGAGACAAAATTTTATTCTTCTTGTAATTTTTTATTAATTTATTATTTTTATTTAAATTTAATTATTTTGTATAATTACAATATTGGAACACTTAGGTATGCTCAGTTTTGAAAATTGTTATTGCAATAAGTATGATTTGTCTCCAATACGCAACGGCGATAGCTATTGGTATGGCATAACAATGAAAACGCAACGGCGGATATCCATTCCCTAATAGCATTATCATATACTATAGCATAAGTGTCGAAGATCCGTAAGCTTAGGGAGAGCAGATGGTCGATGAAGGGGTGTAGGCCAGGGCAGAGTGGATTTTACGTAAAGGGTCCAGTCCTTAGGCAGGTAACCCCATGTTACCCTTCCATCAACACCTGTGATGTATATATACTTACACGTGATATAACAAATCATATGTGTACATAACATATAGTGTGTCCTAGAAGTAACGCCCCAGCATTAAAGCGACCCAGCACGCCAAATAATAAACATAAAAACGTCTGAGACCCAGACATTTAACAATTCGGAAAACATTCGATTTGATGATGCCGATTTCAACAGTGCAACTGCAAATTGACTTTCCCGGACTGTTGTCAAAATTATAGGAAATAACAGCTATCGCAGTATCACCAGATGCCGTCGGTGGTTTTGCAGTTTGTGACAAGTCAGTTATGGTACCTGTTAGATCAGACTTTTTGTTAACTTAAGCAATATTTTTATGATATGATGGCTGTGAAAACGAATGACTTGACCATTGTCGCAACTGAATACAGTCTTACTTCAGTTATTCGATCAGCCAAATTAAGAAGAGTATCTGTCATTAGGACACCCTATATACATATATATTTTTATGCCTATAATAATCGCTTATAACGCTTATATAGATGCCCACATATATGTATAATCATAGCTATAAAAATTATAGTGAAAATTTGGGGTAAAATCGATAACAATTGTTGTAAAATCTGCAAGAAAGTCGGCGATGCGCAGGTCTACCACTACCCCTCTGAAAACACAACACTGACGAGCCCCTAGGGACAGTCTAGCCCCTAGACCGATGGACGTTCGATACCTGTGATATATATTTTTACGTGTATAAAAGCTGCTTACGCTTATATATTTGCGCATAAATATGCTACAAAAACTAGGTTGTAGATATGTATGTTTCGTGTAAATCTCATGAAACGTTTGGTTATAATTTTTTTAAGCGATAGGTATCAAGGCAGTTTGGTGTTGTTAGATTTTTACACAAATCTCAACATCTCAGACTTTTAGGTTACTGTAGGGTATGCGGTCCCTTTGTAACAAATAATTGCCTTATAAATGTTTTATTCATAGTTCTGCGAAAAACCTACAATGACGCGCTTGTAAATCTTGATGAAAATGTAGAAAGGAGTAAGGTAAAATTGGGTTCTTGACACATCTAGTGTTTGGAGCTACTTATGCTTCAAAATGCGGAAAAGTCGAAAATAATGTCACAGACGAAAAAGAATCATCATGCACAATAATGCAAAACCTGCGTGCATACACTAAAGATTGTAGATGCCTCGCTCAGCATGGGTCGGTCGGATTGAAGTGTATGCCCGTGAATATTGTCACGCTTGGCTGTAGTTTAATCTGAGGTTTATATGAAGCACTTTCCTGCGCGATTCAAGACATTACTATGTGATCTAGAATTGCAACTTTGCAGAATTAATACCCGGACTGGGAACTTGCAAAATAAGATAACCGGACTCCGACCCGGAACATTTGGAAAGCAATATAGGAGCCGGACCCGGCATTTTTGAAAACCAATAATCGGAGAAGAACTTGGATTCGGACTACGGAGATAAATGATAAATATACATACAGATATAATATAGTTTTATACATATACATGTTATATATAACATTATGGTTGGTAATGTATAACTTGAAATGGCTCGCAGTCCATAGCAATCATTTCACAGATTGTCTTATCAGTATCGGCGGTTTACTGCGGTGTCAACTTTAACATATGAATTCAACACGTAACAACCAAAACGTGCTCCGTATTGTTTCGATATAAGTGTTAAACGAGTAACGTATCTTCTACTAGTTCAACATCTTACATTAGTAATAGCATTACATAACTTTGTATGTGGTACATATTAAAAATTACGGCTACAGTTGTACACTACCTGCGTCTTTAGTGCGAGATAGCATCGTTTGAGCAGCGAGCGAGCATAACATTTTGAAAATTAATTTTGCTTTGATCAGATTCTCAGCTAGAATGGAGGACGCTAAGAGTTAGTAGCGGATGTTTTCTAAGACTATTACATTTTCCAACATAACTATCGCATATGTGAATATCATTTAATTTCACATTATAGCCGGTCATCGGATGGTTCTTTTTAGCGAGCATGATTATTACTGAACAGAATATGTCACTGGATATTAAATCGAGTGAGCTACAAACAGAGGGTTTTGAATTACAATTCGCCTTTAAATCGGCATCTCAGAAGTCTGTGTATTTTTGGCAGTACCCAGACACGAACCCGGAAACGAAATTTTTATTAAATTAATACCCGGACCCGGACCCGCAATTTTTGGAAATTAATGCGCAGAATTTTTCGTCAGAAATACCCAGAATACCCGGGCCCGAATGCAACTCTCTCAGAGAATATTTAGATTTGGAACGACCTGAAGCATTACGGTAGTTTTGATGGTAGTTTCAGTTGCTTGTAAAGAGAGTGATGCTTTGATATTCCGATTTGCTTCGAAGTAAATATAGGCGTTGTGTGCTACGCGATAACGGTTACACTGATGCTTTATAATGACCACACTCAAAGCTCACTGCGTGTATTATGTGGAACTACTACAAGATCTGCTAAAAACAGTAAACTCAATGATGTTTTAGTTCGGGGTGCTATACCCAGTCGGATTTGATTTTTCACGGCGTGAAAAGAGTCCAATTATGCGTGAGATTGAGGTACTTATATCACGATTCCTTCATTAAAAGCACATACTGAATCGAGAAAAAGGTCTCATTCACAGCTCTGCTATCGGTTTTCGTAGCCTACATTTGTACCTTAATGTAGCTTATGGAATTTACGTGCGCGCACATTTGTCTGTGCTCATGTAATAATATTTTGAATGGAATAAATATGTGTGATGTATATGAGTGTATAAAAATAAGCGATCAAGAAAGGCAACCAGTGTTGTGTTTATTGGTGAACACTATCAGTAAATTGCGATCCCAAATATAAATTAGTCATGAAAACAGCGCCTATGTGTTTATGAGTCGCAAATTATGTCCGGCCCGCGAACATAAAGTAAACTCATTATTTGCGGAAGGGCATATCTGTTGAGATTGTGAACTAAATTGGCAAAATAGTAGTTCACACGTTTGCGCATATAAAGTTTACTCGCACATTACACGCATTAATAGTGTGGTGACATTAATATTATGGATTGTACTACAATGGATTCTTACAAAACGAAAACTGCAAATAATCTTTCACTTGTCACTGTGTGGTATTTAGTCTGTGTCCACGACGCAACAATAAATGTCGGTGTTATTTCGGAAATTAAGAGATTACATATATAACCGAGATACACGGTATTAAGGAAAGGAGGAAACTCTAATACACGTACCGAGATGCGTGCTATTAGTTTCAACTAGTTACAAGAGGACATCTTAAAGACATCATGCGTCGGTCGTTTTTTACTATCGGCGTTCAGCAGTCACACACACTTGTAGTCCCAATATTCTTTTGCTACTCTGGATTTCCGGTCAGGTGAAGCTCAGCGATGCTTGGTCCTTATTTCCAACAGCCTGCGGCGATGTTTGTAGCCGTACAGATGTCGTACTACAAAATTTAAACACTGCTACAGATTACATTGCATTAACCACTGTAATCATTACATAAAGCGTTCAATAACGTAAGCTGCTGCAGGAAGTCCGTAGCTACTGGTTAAAATTTGTTACTTGTAAGAAATGCAGGATAACGACGACTGTGCTTGATACCGTTTACCGTGAGTAGTGCGTTCACGCATATTAGTGCGGGTCATACAAAAGGAAGGGTGGTAGTATCAGTTTACATTATGTTGGTATATGGTTAAATAACACTTTCACACTTTCACTGGCTGGTGGTATGGTCGGCTCGGATTGATAAATCTGACATTACTACAATCTTTAAGTTATTATACATTGTTTTCGTTTGAGGCGCTTTTGGGCAACGTCGCCAGCTTAATAAAGTCGGCTGGGTTGGGTTGGGTAGGCTGGTGCTATGGTCGGGTCGGATTCATATATACACAAGTGTACCTATTATGTGTATATACAACAGCATTAAAATGTATGGAAGCAATATCATATCTGATCGTGTATCTCTTTGAAAAATAAACGCGAAAATTAATGCGTTTGTGATTCCAACACTAACAATTAAAGAGCATTTTATTTGTCGACTTTAATTTTTGAAACATGATTCCATTCAAAACCCAAGATTTGCAAACATCCATCCCAGGCTTCGAAAGACGACAGCAACGCCAATTTCCGCAAAAATTTGGTTATTTTTAAGGCGGCTCGCAATGGAACAAAATTAGTCGAAGTACAAACCGTGAATGATACGAAAAGAATGTAAAATGGCATATTATGTCACAACTATATCTCTACATGTATTCATTAATAAATATCAAAAAGTAGAGATAGACACCTGTAAAAGACACAGAGTTTAGTTATTGTCGTAAGCGTTATCCCACCGCACGGCCGTGTGCTCATCACCAAACTTAAGTTAGAACTCCGTAGTTTACAAGTGCAAAACGTTTAGCTTGCAAATGTCAGATCGACGTAATCGGATCTAATGGCTGAAATTTCCTGGAAAGGCCCGTGTCTATTAATCTACATACGTGTATACATTTAGCATGTGAATATATATCTGTAAGAAAGCATAGAAAGCAAAGCATATAGATATATACTAGTACATTATTTGATGCTGGTACAGTAAAATACTGGTACACTTGACCAATTCCACCACAGCATGGCACGAAATGATCTGCTAGTTGTTTGTGCAGTATTATTTAAGATTTCACGGCCTTATGACTCGGAAGAGAAACTCTATCGTTGCCAGTATAAATCGAGCTATTTTGTCTTAGCTGTATAATATACTAGTACACAGTTCGCGTTGCTGTGAAGCAACTATAAAACACGCGTAAGCGCATATGAAATAATAAGTAATTTCGATGTTTTAACTTGTTGGCTGCAATAAATTGCTTCTTTTATTCAAGCAATTTTCTCCTCGTGTTTTCAAAATGATCTTAGCGGTTTCTAAATACTGGCTGTTGATAATTTAAAAAGTAAAATCATGTTTAATAAGGTTTGTTTTTGGCGACACAAAACTGGCTTTTCTAAAAGTAATATGTAGCCCAATACATAAATATATGTGGTAAGTACCAATTCAATTGATTACGTCAGAGCTACTGTTGGTAACAGTTATTACCCGATTAAAGCTAAACAAATCAACGATTCTATATACTTAGTTAAAAGGCCGCTGAATTTTTGTATGCAAGACAACGTTAAAACTTATTCGTAGACTAAACACTGCGGTGATAAGGCCGAAAAACAGTAACCTTAATAGCGTAGTTTTCGAGATTCTTCCGCAGCTCGTCATACTTTGGTTGCTGCAGCAAATCCTACTAGACGGGGTCATATTTGTTAAAACAGCCGACATAGATTTGTTCATGATATCGGAAACCAAATGACGAGCAACTAAATAACATTTCGCAGAAGGATTGTGCATAGAGGTATATGACATGTATTATAAAATAACTAGAAACTCTTATGAAAAAAAATTCGTGAACCAGACCTCCATTTATTTTAACTCTTAGAATCAACACAAACTGCTTACACAATCATACCACCGCTTAAATAACAGTTATAACATAGTTTACATGCGTTCAATTGGTCCGCACAGTTTCAACAAGTGTGAGTGAGTGTAATACCACTAGTTTGAGCTATTAAAACAACACATTCAGGTGTATAAATCTCAGCCCGAAATTGGCTATGATTTTTCACTATATAAACTGCCTTACAATAAATTGTTCGACATAATTTAATATTTGGACCGTTTGACAGTTTAAATTTGCAACATCGTCTAATATTTTCGTTCCATCTTATGCAGAGCCTAAATAAATACACATATTATATTTGTATGTGCTCGCTCGTTGGTAATGGCTTTGTCATAAAATCACATAAGTAAACACTTGTAATATCGCATCAAGCAACACGGACTAAAAACCTTTAGAAGACTCATGCGAGCTATTATAAATTACTTAGTACGGTAGTATATTAGAGAGACGCTTTGTGGAGAAAACAATAACAATACAACAACATCATTGTAATTCAATATTACCATTAAAAGCTTAAGAGAATGTTTCTAGCTAAAAGTGATGTTATAAATAATCACTTGACAAATAGAACTAAAGCAATTATTCAATGTTTGGCAAATACATTAAAGGCGTGTTCACACGCTCAAACTTTTTGCTCAAATTTTGATCAAAATTTGAGCTCAAATTTTGATCAAATTTTGATAAACATTTGAAAGCATCTTTTCTGCATTTTTTGTAAATTTGAATGTGTGAACACTGTTCAAACTTTCCAACGATATTCTTGCAGCCAATCATCGAAGAGATTCATTACTTGAAAAAGTTTGAGCTCAAATTTTGTTCTCAAATTTTGAAATATCGCAATTTTTCGTTAAAAATTACCGTCAAATTTTGATCAAAATTTGATCAAATTTTGACCTCAAATTTTAAGCTCAAAATTTGAGCAAAAAGTTTGAGCGTGTGAACACACCTTTAGAGTTGCATTATTTTGCGTTTAGAGATACATTTTAAATAAAACAAGCGTTAATTTCGTGCAAACTCATTCCAATACAGCGACATGTCACACAGCATTACATACAGTGACACTACCAGCGCATTTATTCCGTTCGGTAAATGAGTTTTTTATATAAAATTTAGTATAAACGTTGGAGAAATATTTTATAAATAGACACTAAGCATATTAAAATTAGATACCAACAAACTCCAAAAACCGCGGGTGTTGCGAAACCAATAGTCTAATAATCCGTGTTTTTCCCAGTAGCAGTCTATGATCTAAGAATGTATCCTTCCGGCTTTCTGTTATTTTCGTAATATTTGGTGGAATTCGCATTTATGCTATGAATTGTGCTTCTTTTAGGTAGAAAAGGCTGAAAACTGCTTTCCTTAATTCCAAAATTCCTTAATTCTTTTGTGTGATATGATTAAAATTTTCGCAGTGCACGTAACTTTAGACGATGTCTATACTATGAAGATTGATATATCGAATAACAATTTCTCAGATGCTAAAACAGAATTACATCCTCATTTTATACATCAACATATTATTTGTTAACGTCTGTTACGTCTGTATGACTGTCAATATATATGTGTCCTTGTACACTATCAGACTACTGAACCCAACAGTTAACGAACAGCACCTGCTTAAATATTGAATACAATATATATAAAAATTTTAAGAAGAACTGCCTACACCAAGCACAGTGGTTACATTACAGCTGGCCAATAATTGATAAAGTTGTAATGTCTGAAAATGAAACTACATCGAATTGTGTCATCTACCTTAATGGTAGAAACATGTCTAAGTAAATAATCGTTTCTGGAACAGAATTGCATTAAGACATACGTCTGATATTAGTTACGCGCTAAAGATATATTTTAGCAGAAGTGTGCAACAGGTGTCTGTGCAGGCTTTACTTAGATTATTATAATTTTAAGGCGTTTCTTAACTTTTTGTTCGTTTCTAAACAGTAAGCAAATTAGCAGCTTGCGCTTAAACGCGGGCACACATTCCGAAACGTTTTGGCGTCAATATTAGCGAATGGCAGGCGGACTCTGGCAGTTATCTTTGTGAAAAAATACCAATAACAATATTCGTCATATCAAAAAACATAAAAAAGAAAATTGCAGTCTGATAAAAGACAAAAAACAAAGCTCATAATGGATAATCGGGAAGATACCGCCTTTCAATGCAACATAAGAATTTAATTGCGTATTTTGACGAAAGACGAAAACAGAGCTAATTCATGAACATTTGAGAAGTTCGCTATGTATTGAACAAGTTTATAACATTCACAGTGTTATATTTTGCGTACGCGTTTGAGTGCAGCACTGTGTGTAAGAAACGCATGTATATTTCATGCGTTCAATCAAATATCTTATACGCCACCATCCTGTGCGATGGTGTTGAATAACACAGTCTCTAGATGTAGGTTTGCATATTTTGCAAGAAATATAACGACTTAACTTTGTATACCGCGCGACTCTACATTAAGAGCGTACTCCTGGTTTTTTAGTTTTTTAATTAGATATAATTCACTAGTAACGGTACATATAGCATAGTACAAGGAATGCAGTACGGCAAAAGCTATTAGGCAAGATATTAGGAAAACAACATAAAATATTGAATAATGAATAATGTAACAAAAAGTAAGACTAGTAACAACTGGGGTGAGGATGGTGGATTACCGTCTATGCTACTCCAAAGTTTAGAAATTCAGATAAATTAACGTTCTGTTTTTTAAACCAAAAAAACAAGTTAATATTCTACCATATTGTCAGGTGAATTGTTCCATATACTATGGTACGCAATGCGAGTGAGAATTTATATTAAGTCAATACATGATCATAGTGGGTGAGAGAAGATTATTCTCCTAAGGCCCGAACACCCTCCCCCGAAGAAGCACGCGCTTTCCCACCTGAGACTTCAAACATCGTACAAATCTGCGAGCAAACAGTTTATATGTATCACCTCTCCTAAGTCACTCAGATTGAAAAACAAAGAATTTGCAACTTATTCAACCCAGAAAATGTCGCAAAATTTCGAAATCCATAATTAAATACATTATAGGTCTCCTTTCTTCAAGGCACTTTAGTCACAAAGGAGACAAACAGCTCTTATATGCGCGAGCTTGCATCCTCGGTAAATGACGAGTAAATATGCGCTATACGAGTTCAATTGGAATGATGTTCTTTAAATAATATGGGGATAATTCTTCGTATGCATATTCAGGTTTGGGTGAAACAAAGCCTTCATAAAGTTTGAACAAGAAAACTTTGTTATTTGTTTGGAAGCAATAATATATTAAGTTTACTAGTTTAAAAACAATTTGGGCAACCTGAGCATTGTGGAAGAAAAATTTAAGGTGTTACATACATGCACGCCAAGGCCATCCACATTATTAGTTGGATATAATTGAACGCATTTATAGAGCCCTGAAATTGATCACTATCACGACGAATGCGCATAGGAAAACATTTATTTGAAGGCAGATGTAGTTAGTGATTATAAACCTATTTAACCAATTTTGCAAGGTCATTCTGACTTGCGATCATTGCAAATT